>VZQC01010984.1:0-78062 GCA_009823505.1 Rhizomys pruinosus | reverse complement strand
ACAAAAAAACAAAAAAAAAAAAAAAAAAAAAAAAAAGAAAGAAAATGACATCAAAAGATGGAAAGACTTCCCATGCTCATGGATTGGAAAACTTACTATAGTAAAAAATGTCCATTTTTTCCAAATTGATATAGAGATTCAAGGCAATCCCAATAAAAATACCTATGAGTTTCTTTACAGACTTGGAAAAAATTCCTATACATATCTTTCAATAATATCATTAAACATCAATGGCCTCAACTCTCCTGTCAAAAGACACAGAGTTACAACATCCCTTAAAAAAGAAAATCCGTCTTTTTTTGTTAAGGCCAATTTTTTATTGAAGCTTTGTGCATTTCATATAAAATTTCAAATCAAATCTAGACCCGTGTCCCCCTCTCTGCCCTCCACCCCACCAGAGCTTGTGCATTCTGCCAAACATGTTTTTCATCTTTTTCCTCAGTCTTTCTCAAAATTCTCAATTCAGAAGTTTACTATTTCATGCAGAAGTCCACTGTTTCAATCAGTTCTTTGACCCAGTCTTTTTCTTGTTGTTTTCGTTGTTGTTTCTTCCAATATGTAACACTCCAAAATATGCATATATGCATGCCACATGTATCATAAGTTTTAGCATCTTCAGCTTGTGATTCTTTTTTCTTTATTACACTGAAAGATGTCATGTTTGAAAGCTCCTCCTTGGCAAGCCCAAACCACCATCAGTTCTGCCCTTGTGCTCCACACTGGGGATTTCTCTTCCCATGCTCACCAAATGGAGTCCAGTGAGCACCACATCCTGTCTTGATTTTCCTATACTGTTCTCCATGATACAGCCTGGGTAGTCCAACAATGGCAGTCTATACTCTGAAAAGGCTGAAACCCCAGTAGCTGATCAGTCCACAAGTTGGATGTCTCAGGAGTCCCCACCTAACACTGAAGGTTTGGAGGATTCTTGGAGAGACATGAGTCTTCAATCCATATTGTAAGGTTAAAAAGCTGTGTCTCATATCTTTGAAGGATGGCAAATGCAGAGGAAGCCATATGGTAGTTGCACTTGCCAGTAAGACAGACAAAATGACTGTTTTATTTTGTTTGTTTGTTTTTTTACTTTTTCTCTTTTTATTAAGATCTCAAGTTTTATACTTGAAGTACAATTTCTCAGGCCTTACTATTTATTTGTTTCTGGTTATACTTTCTTTTTGTATGTTTAAGGCCACGCAGTTAGCCCAGATTAACCAAGGTTTTTTGATTTGTTTTGTTTTTTGTTTTTCTCAAGGTCAGTTGAGGATCTGGTCCTCAAGGGTCACTCATGTTTTGGCAGTGGATGGCGGGGAGGGGGGAGAGGGAACCCCCAGCTCCTTTTGGCTTTTCAGTAACCAGTTCCATCCACTTGAGGACAAAGTCAAGTCTTGCTAGACCAGGCTTCCCTTTTTAAAGCATGGGTAGACTTTCCTCTTTATAGACTGGACACTGGCTGAAATCCCATTAGTGGATCTCCAAGACCTCCCTGCACAGGAAGACTGATAACTCATATTTGTAGAACATTTTAAGAAATTCCCCCATGCATAGTCCCCTGAGACTTAGTTGACCTCTGAGGGCAAGGAACAAAGTTATCCCTTAAGACCCTTGGCCAAATTGGTATGGGCAATAAGTATGAAAACCCATCTTTTTGTTGTTTTCCATAAACCCATCTCACATTCAAAGACAGACACTATCTTAGGGTGAAAGGAGAGAAAAAATATTTCAAGGAAATTACTCTAAAATGCAAGCAGGTATTGTAATTCTAATATCTGACAAAACAGTCTTTGAATTAAAAGCATTCAGAAGAGACAAAGAGGGTCACTTTATTCTGATCAAAAGAACAATTGACCAAGTAGATAGTCCAATCATGAATATATATGCACCAAATTCTAGTACACCAAAATTCATAAAAACATTACAGTACAACAGGACTATAAAACACAGATTAACCCCAATTAAATAATAGTAGGTGACTTTAATACCCCAATCTCTTCAGTAGATACATCAACTGAACAAAGAATAAGTAGAAAAACATCTGAAATAAATAACACTTTATAAGAAATGGACATAACAGACATCTACAGAATACTCCACCTACACACCAAAGAATTCACCTTCTATTCAGCAGTGCATGCAGGCTTTTCTAAAATTCATCACCTTCTGGGACACAAAACACAATTCAAAAAATTCAAAAAAATGGAAATGATCCCATGAATCCTGTCAGACAACAGTGCAATAAAGCTTATAATCAACAGCAAAGGAAGCTCCAAAAACCACAGGAACTCATAGAAGTTAAAAAACACTCTCTTGAATGGGCTAAAGAATTTTAAGAAAGAAATAAAAGTATTCCTGGAACAACAAAATGAGAGTACAATACAACAAAACCTCTGTGACACCTTAAAAAATAGTCCTAAGCATGAAATGTATAGCTCTTAGTGCCTACATTATAAAATCAGAAAGTGCACATGTAAAATACATAACAGCACAACTCAAGACTCTGGAAATGCAAGAACAAGCAAACCCCAAACCTAGTAGATGAGAAGAAATAACAGAAATCAGAGGAGAAATTAATTAAATAGAAACAAATAAAACAATTCAAAAAATAATGAATCTAAGACCTGGTTCTTTGAAAAGCTAAACAAGATAGACCCTTGGCACAGCTAACCAGAAACAACAAAAAAGGGCAAATCCAAGTAGTCTTTATATATGCCAATAAAAAACAATCAGAAAAAAAGCGTGTGAAGAAACTCTCCCTTTCTCACATTTACTTCAAGAAAATAAAATACTTAAGAACAATCCTAACAAAAAATTAATGATCTCTACAATGAAAATTTTAAAACTTTAAAGAAAGAGACATATTATGACACTAAGAGATGGAAAAATCTACCATGCTCATGGATTGGTAGATCCATCTGTGAAAATGACCATCCTACTGAAAACAATCCTAGATTCAATGCAATGCCAATCAAAATACCATCCAAATGTCAACCAAAATTTCATATGAAACCACAAAAGACCCCGGATAGCCAAAACAATTTTGAGCAAAAAGAACAATGCAGAGGGTATCAGCATACGAGATCTCAGTTATATTATAGACCTGTGGTTATTAAAACAGCATAGTAGTGGCACAAAAATAGATGTGTAGATCAGTGGAACACAACAGAAGTCCCAAACATGAGTTCTCCTTCATTTGTGGATTGTAACACCAATCCGTTTATGTAAGACTATATCCTGGGGCCTGGAGAGATAGCCTAGCTATTAAGAGCAACGACTGCTCTTGCAGAGGACCTGAGTTCGATCCCCAGTACCCACATGGTGGCTGAGAACTGTCTGTAACTCCAATTCCAGGAGAACTTCAGCTCCAGGGGAATCCGACACCCTCTTCTGACCTCCGTGGCATTGCACAACATGGGTGCACAAACCTGCATGCAGACAGTACATTCATACACATAAAAATAAATAAATAAATAAAGGTTTATTCTCTATTCAGAACCAAATATAACGCTAAAGTCTCCTTAAGCTATGAACTTAAGCAAAATATGTTAATACAGGAGATCTGACATCAACAATGGATTATTCTACCAAAGAGATGTTGGCCATGGGATCCAATCCCCCACAAAGGTAAAGGCTCCTTGCCTCCAAACTGGGATATCTGCAGGAAGAGAGGCGATAAGGCCCTGCTGTTGAAGACCGGATATAAACATGGGAAAGATGTATGGAGACCGGACTTGCAAGTATACAGATGGTCTCTGGAATGCCAGAGAGTGTTACCAAAGGCTACTAAACCAATAAAGCAAATATAGGTCTCCTTGAGTCAAGCAAGACTCCTCCGTCAGCACCAGCTACACCTCATCTGCCTGGAAATACTGTGCAGCAGTGGCAGCCATATGTCTGTATATCCCAAATCTAATTGGCTATTAGCTCTCTCCTTGGAGGAATAACCCATGGTTGATGCCACAAGCTTACATCCTCTAATGATTAAGAGATGTTATAAACCACATGAAGACCCTGTCATACTTAACAGAAGAAAATGTAATTCATGGATTAACATGCCATCCAAACATCTGTAACCTACCATAACAATTAGTACTGTTTAAATACCTATATATCTAATTGCGTGTGCTTCATTAGTAGGATCAAAAGGCTATATATTATACAGTTTAAATACCTATATATCTAATTGCATGTGCTTCATTAGTAGGATCGAAAGGTTATGCCTGGACAAGCTGGCAGCCCATGAAAGAAAACAGCCAGAATTGACTAGAGACCAAGACCACAGCTCCAGAGAAAGTAGAATGTTTTGTTTCTCATCCACCTGTGTCCCTTTTCTAAGCCTAGGGAACAATCTGCAGAAGAGGGGGCATGGTAGAATGTAAGGGCTGCGATTGGGGTGAAAGGTGAAACTACAATATAGACTGAATACTCATTTGATCAACTTGATTGAACATACAAGCCCCCCCTGCTGGATGGTGGGACCCATGAGCTGTGTGGGTTTGGGCACAACTACTCGCAAATTGGTTTGACATGAAGGATGCTTGTACTCACAAATTATCACTTATTGTTAAAAAAAAATAAAAATAAAATTTTTTGTCGTAGAGCTAAAATAAATAAATAAATAAATAAATAAATAAATAAATAAAGAATGTATCCTGATATTGTGTCAGGACGAGGAAATTGGAATGGATAGATGGAGGTAAAAGAAAAAAATAATCCTGAAACCGGGGGACTGTAAGGAACAGATGTTACTAAGGAGGAGTTTGGGAGGGTGCAGGGGTTGGTTTGGGAAGAGAGGAGGGGAAGATAAACAGGAGTATGATGGGAGGAGGCAGAGATCAAGACAGGGACAGGGAGGGGATAATAGGGTACTGGGGTTGGTGAGGGAGGAGGAGGTTGGTAAGAGAAAAAGAAAGATTAGAGATAATAGGAACTTGAGAGGCTAGAGAACCCAGAGTGGAATGTGATGCCCTTGAGACTGCATGAGAAATTCACACACACACACACACACACACCGTCTGAACACCAGTGCATGGGTTGTGCAATGTGGAGGTTGTGTGGCAGGGAACCCAGTGCACGACAGGAGATACCTCCCTTTGAATGGTTGGTGACAGTGAGCCAAGTGACTCTCAAAATAAACTAGGCTATCTCCAAAGTTTCTGATTATCTAGAAGAAATAGAGAATAAGTCCCTACTGTTCAGAACAGGACATGCTTCAGGGATAGGACTTAGATTATTGGAACAGGAACTGAGGTGGAAGCTTTCTATAAGAAAGTAACAGCTCATAATGCTAGACAATGTGTACACTGCTATGAGAGAAAAATCAATCAACGGTACAACCCAGTGCCAAACACTAACAACCCTGATGAGCTGTCCAACAAACTACATCTATTGGTGCAGTAGAAACATTGTTGTCTAGGGGATGGTCAACAACTATCTAATTGGACTTGGAACCCTCTCAATGGAAGTGAAGAGAGCCTGTATAAACACAGCCAAATGCACAAGGCTGGAGAGGATGTGGAGCCTAGAAAAAAGCTTATCATGGTCATTTATCTAGATAAATGAAATTTCTTACCATACACTAACTATGGAATCTTATATTTACAGATAAACATGTCTTATGCCACTCATCAAAGAAGCTACTCTACGGAAAATATGGATGACACTGCAGAATCCAACAACTGGTCAGAAGCAGAACATATACATCTGAAAAATCCCCATTCCTGACACTCATCTACGAATGAACCTTTACACACAGAATGAGGGGCTAAGGGAAAATGAGGTCACCCATCAATTTCTCACCAGTAATGCTTCTGTACACAATAGTGTAGTGATACAAACCAAAGGCCACAACTAGTCAACCTCCAAATGGGCACCCCCAGAGTATGTATTCCTGCATGGAGCCCCTATATTAACTCTCACCTGCCCACCTCAGGGATCATTGTGGAAGAGAGGCAGAAAGATTGTAAGAGCCAGGAATGGTGCATGAACATAGAGAAGCAATACTTACAATTGACTTTAATCTTTCACATGTAAACCTGTGTCATTGCAGTCAACAGTGGGGCAACTGGAGAAGGTCTCAAAGTGGAGCAAGAGAAATGGGTCAAGGACTAACCCTGGACTGAAAACTATAAGAGACTGACAATTGTTGGGTGACAAAGAATATGCCTTACCAAGGATTCCTAGATATGCTGACGACTCCAGCAGATCTATTTGCACAGAAGGGGATCTGGGTTTGGGAGCTTGACTGGATAGGGCTTAGCTTAGATGTTGTAATGCATGAGTTCTGATGGGGATTTGGGACAAGGAGGAACTGGGTTTGATTGGGAGCCATTTTATGTGCTGTACAAATGCTCAATAAAAAAAAGAAAAAAAAAAGATTGTCTAAAGGCCTTTGGAATTATGATATGTTCATGAGCTTATGAGGGCAAGGGAGTAGAATTTTTTGGTATGAATAAGTGTTCCTCAAAGACTCCACATATTTGGACCCTCTCTGTTCCCTCCTGCTAGAAGATGTGAGCTTTTGTATTTCTGCTCCTACCTTTCCTATGCCACCTTCCATACCTCCACCATCATTGTAGTCTCTCCCTATGGAATTGTAAGCCAGATAAACTCTTCCTTTTATAAGTTGACTTGGTCATGGTTTTTCATCTGAGCAACAAAAAATAACTATGACAGTCTCTTATAATTTATATCATTTTTACGATTCAAACCTAAATAAGACATTCTTTATCAATAGCATTAAATGAGAATAAAATTAATCAAAATTTTCAAAGTTGGGAAGTACAAAGACCTATTATTGTTAAGTTTTCCATTGTATAATGAAAAATGGCTTCTAATGCAAGAGTTAAGGAATTGGCATCATGCATATGAATTTTCAAAGTGCACAGTTCAAGTAACAGAATTTTATAGATTTTAGCCTAATATACTGGGAAGATATTTTAAAAGACAAATTATGGTGGTTAAATAAAATGACACTTAAGAACGTAAAATATCCTTTCTCTATCAAAGTAGTAGAAGATAAAATGTAAGAATTGGAGATTTAAAAATATTTTACAAAGGTATAAATTTCATAATAATAGTAATTAAAAATATTTTAGCTTAGACTCAGAGTTCATTTATTCATAGAAACAATATTCTATAAGTTAGCAATATCTTTAGCATAGTTCACGCAAGCCTATTTAACCTACAGTGGAGCTGAATATAGTAGTAATTTATCTACATAAAGCCATGTTCATAATGCAGCTATAGGGAATTCATTGTAGTTTGTTTCTAATAGAAACATTAGAAAACATAGCTCTCATGGGACTAGAGCCCATGTTTTCTTTGTTCCTAGTAATGTAAATAAAACTGTGTTAAAATGTGTGTGGTGCTGTAAAAATATATTTGTTCAAGCATCCCTGGGCTGGATCTGGCCATGCACACCATTTATGTTTTTATGGCTGTTACTTTGAAATGAGAAGCATGCCGGGAATCTCAGGACATGGACTGCATTCTATTTATATCCCAGATTCCTTGGGGCCTATGGCCCGGTTACTAAAGTATTCTTTGACCAGCCATATTTAAAGAAATGTAATTATTAAAATGTTTACAATGTCCTTGTTAGTAAATATAATCTGTTTAAATCTTATGTTATCAAAATGCATGTAGCTCCTTACTAATCCTCTATATGATTATATCATGTCTCTTAAACATGCTTTCTTTTGTGAGTTTTATGTGTACTTGTTCATCATGTGCACACATGGATAATAATTGAATTGCTTTATTTATTAGAAGATAAAATATGGATGAAGAAAAGGACAAAATTTCACCTTGAAGGTACACACACACAAACACACACACACACACACACACGCACACACACACATCTGGGTGAGATGAGGTTACATTTTATCAGTGAGGAATATTATTCCTTTAGTGTCAAATCAGAATGAAAATGATGCATACCAGATACATTACTTCAGGGTATTATAAAAATAAAGAAAAGTAAATTTAAAATGATAAAGGCAAAATATAAGAAAAGTGTAAACTACTTATTTTGCTTACAATTCTATTACGTAACCATAAAGAAATCATACTTTCACTAATATATCACCCACGTTCCTTATAGAGCAGCCCTTGTGTTGAAATCCCTGATTTTCTCAACCTTTCATAAATTTTAGGACTATAATGTGTTCTTTTCATTTTCTTCACCCATATCATTCCATTCCTTCCCTATTGGATCTGTGTGCTTCTTGTCTGGAGAGTTTTCTTCCCATCGAAATCAAGAGACAGCTTAGAGTATTACTAAGAACTTCACTGTCATGCTGGGCTGTTCTATTTAAACACAGTTGTACCTTTCCTACCAGTATGTCCTTGAGCAACAAGATTCATTTCTCAGAGGCACAGACTGTTCATCTGGACAACTGGAAATGAAATACCAATGATGATATATTGAATGTATGCATGCACTTTTTCTAGTTCGCAGCACTTGGAATGATATCTTGATTATTATTATCTCTACCATTTCCTAAAGATTCTCAAATAATAACCATATGCTCTGTCCCCATAGTCTCTGGGCAGGTGTAATAATAATATTAATGATGACTAAAAAAGCAATATTTATTGGGTACATCCTTTATACCACCCAATATCCTAATTTAAATGATACCTACTGATCCTCACAACACTCATCTAAAACAAACTTTCTCTATCATTTAATCATCTCAGAATAAAACGTTGCTAAGATATTATGTCAGAAATTGATGTAATCCAGCTTAAATACATAACCAAAGCAATGTCTAAGTGCCATCATTTGGGTGCCACTCCCATGTACAGTCCCTGAAAATACTCTGAAGAATCCAATGTTAACATCCTTCTGAATCTCACTGGAGCATCAGGTCGCATGGGTCAGTTCCTCTTTTACAACTTGATATTTAGGAGACAAACAACTCAGATAAGCTATTTTATAATGATAAAATGTGTTCAAATGCTTGAGAATTATTTTAAAAGTGGAAGAAAAATTTTAGAAAATAATGGAATAAAAAACATTTTAGATCCCTATAAATTATCACATGCTAAAATCAGCTGAAATTAAATTTTATATCTGTTCAAAGGTGAAAAACATAGTAGCTTAAATCAAACATCATAACATGGTTATGTAAAAGTTTAATTTTGCTTCATAAGATGTCTATAGACAGATAAATTATAAATTTATTTCACTGAACTCGTTTTAGGCAAGATGTTTACTGGCTTAAACTCCATGCTCCATTCCCTATTTCTTTTCTTACCTACTATATGCTTTCAAACACTTGGTGCCTCTGTTCCTGCCTTGATCTTTTAAGCCTTAGAAGATGTAACCTAGTTGTAAGGAAAACTTAGCAATGTTAATGTGATCTGAAAACAACTGTGCTCTTATATTGTGAATCCCTTAAAAAAAAATAAATAAATAAAAATTTAAAAAGAAGATGTAACCATGTATATAATCAATTAATTGATATGCATGAAGAAATATGTATTTCTTGTATTGTTGAACAATTCAAATTTAGAAATATTTAGCCTTTTCTCTCAGAAATTGCCTAATTCATTAGTCCCAAAGTTCCAAGAGAATAGGAAATACCTTTCCCTCCAGTGATTTTCAACTTATTTGGGTATGAAGGGAGAACCTAAAATACACTGAAATAGTACCAAATCCAAAAGACCACTGTATTTTCTGTTTGGGCAAACAGTATCAAGTATAGATGTTTTACTAATGGATATAAAAGGGTGTGCACAAAATGTTCCTATATTAGGGCAGGAAAGTTAGATATAGATTGAATTTTAACATTTTATGAATAAATTTTTAATGCTAACTTTCCTATGTAATGTTTTGGTGACTTAACCTAATATTGATATGAAAGAAAAAAAGGGCAGTGACTGGAAAGAATGCTGATGAGTAAAGGCACCTATGCCAATCCTGAAGACCTGACTTTTATAACCAGAACCCATATGGAAGAAAGAGAAAACCAATTCCAATAGGTGTGCATCACACACACACACACACACACACACACACACACTGATAAACAAATATTTTAAAATAAAGAAGATAAAAGGGATGGATATTTCATTAGAAGGACATAATTACTAGTAGTCAACGTTGTACTGTAAAATGAAACTTTTAGTATTCTGCATTTTTATGTTGACAGTTATTCTAAAGAAAATATCCCTTTTACCTATTTTGGTGGACATCAAAATAAAATAAATGAGGTTATTATCTTGCTGACTAAAAGCTAACTGTCAGGGGATACAGAGTCAAATTGGCAACCTAATTATTTGTAAGAGGAAAAAAGTCTGATTCTACAATGGTTATTAAACATATCTGCCAAAAGAATGCTCTGCAAACATTTTATTTTATTATTTTATTAAATAAAAATAATCTGTCAACATAAAAACATCCTTGTACTTAAAAAAGGGCAAGTTTGAATTATTTTAAAAAATGGAAGTATGTTGGTATGGTTTGTTCTCAGCTAAATAAATGTCCTGTATTACCTAGAAACAGGAATGTATTGTCTGTGTGTAGGTTTGTGCACCCGTTTCGTGCAATGCCTCAGAGGTCCGAAGAGGGTATGTCGGATTCCCCTGGAACTGGAGTTCTACTGGAATTGGAATTACAGACGGTTCTTAGCCGCCATGTGGGTGCTGGAGATCGAACCTGGGTCTCTGCAAGAGCAATCGGTGCTCTTAACCGCTAGGCCATCTCTCCAGCCCATGAATAGAATATTTTATCAGAGTGTCACCTTCTTAGTTCCAGTCCATGCCCTCCCTCTAGTACTCCTCCTGCTCCAGAATGAACATGGTGTGGTTGAACAGCCGCTGCTGCAGCTTCTCATTGGTGTAGTTGATGCACAATTGTTCAAAGGAATTCAACTACAGGTGTTGAGCCATCATCCAAAAACAGGGAGGGAAGATTAAGAATAATTAGTTACCCCAAAAGCTCTTTAAAAACTATCCATTAGGGCTGGAGAGATGGCCTAGCGGTTAAGAGCGCCGACCGCTCTTGCAGATGAACTCGGGTCGTCCCCAGCAACCAAGTGGCGTCATTGAAAACGTCTGTAACTCCAATTCCAGGAGAACTCCAGTTCCAGGGGAATCCGAGACCCTCTTCTGACCTCCGTGGCATTGCACGACACGGGTGCACAGACCTGCATGCAGACAGTACATTCATACACATACAGAAATAAATAAAATAAAATTAAAAAAAATAAAACCTATCCATTAGCCAGGCCTAGCGACACAGGGTTTTAATCTTAGCTCTTAGGAGGCAGAGGCAGGTGGATCTCTGTGAGATTGAGGTCAGCCTGGTCTAGTAGTTCTAGGCTAGCTAGGATTACACAATGAGAACCTGTTTTTAAAAAAAATCCCACATTGGGCTTGGTAACATATGTCTTCAATCCCAGTACTAAGGAAGCAGAGGCATTTGGATTTCTGTTAAAGGCCATCCTGGTCTACATAGTTATTTCCAAGCATGCTGGGGCTACCAGGAGACCCTGTCTCTAAAAGACAAGAAACTAAATAAATAAAAAATAAAAAATAAAATAAAATATTCCTGCACTCCTTGCTTAGCAAAGCTTGACATTTTTTTCCTAATCACTCATCCATATTTACTTGAACAAAATGGCATCTTTTTCATCTCTATTTTATTCCACTTATGCATTGTTTATTACAACATTGGTTGTACCGATAGAGAAGGGAAGTATGAAATGACGCAAATAGTGGCAGATGCTGCAGAGCCCACTATTGGGTCGTGATTACTCTGTACTCTGTGGAGTGCCACTTGCCAATCTGGCTCTGTGCTGAAGAGCAATCCCATCAGAATCTCAATCATCCTATCCAGTCCTCATCACACAAGTGGGAAGTGATGAGAAACAAACACCTTTTGGCTTTCCACTTCATCCTGGCTCTTGCCTTTATTTATGACTCTAAAGAACTGTGATATTTATAGGTAAGTTCTCCCTTTGTGGCTGGAGATAATGCTGTGTCATGTTGCAAAGTTTTCTCAGGTTTTTGCCACTGTGGGAAGGACATTCTTCCAGCAATTGAATCACCTCTCCTCTTTCTTTCCAGTGTGAAGTAAAATTCTCAGATAAACCTTTTTATCCCAGAAGTTTAATCCAAGGCCAGTTCTTGGGAGAATCAAACTAGGAAAGATCACATGCTATCAAGCAAATTATACTCTATTCTAATCCTAGCATGACAAAATGAGGTCTTAAGCTACTGGTACCAAGCTTCATCTTTAGTGGTTTCAAAAGTTGTTTCCTAGAAACAGTCAATCAAAATCTTTGGTGGGGGATGGTGGTAATGTGAAATTTTAATCTGCTTCCTCAAATGGAGAATCGGAGGCCTTGTGTCTAGAACTGACTTTGGCAAATTTCTTGGATTTGACTTGGAAAAATACTGAGCTGTAATTACCTATCCAATTTATATGGCAAATATATTACATTTAGAAAATGAAAATATATACAAAGTAGACAAAATTTAAATGAACATAGATTTGTCTTCCTTTTTATTTTTCCTAATTTTTATTGAACTTTTGCATATTTCATACATTTATTAATCAAATTTAAACCAGCCCACACTTCTATGCCCCCCCCCACCATCCAGAGCTTGTGCATTCTGCCATATATGTCTTGCATCTTTTTCTCGGACTTTTTTTAAATTTTTTGATGCAGAGATTTACTGTTTTGGGCACAAGTTGACTGTTTTGGTCATTTATTCAAATAGGGGTGTATTAGTCAACATTCTCTAAAGAAACAGAATCAATAGAACAAATATATAGCTATATACAGATTTATTGATTTGCTCACAGGATAGAGTTCAAGGAGTCCAGTGATAACCATGCCACACTGGAGAGGCTGAGAATCCAGGGATTCTCAGTACACACTGTTATCCAAAGGGTTGATCACAGCAGCAAGACAAACTCACCAGTAAGAGAGAAGGCAAGCTGCAGGAAAAAAGAGACCTTTCTGTTCCGTCTGCCATGGCCTTTTATACTGCCTACCTGCAGAAAGTAACACCAACATTTAGGGTGGACATCCAGCTTGAGGTAGTCCATTCTGAAGATCTCTTTCTCATATTTGTTCATCCCTAGTCCAGTAAAGTTGACACCCAGGATTAACCATCACAAAGGGGTTTTGTTGTTGTTATTGTTGTTCCCTTTAATTATATATATATATATATATATATAATTGTATATTATACTATATATATAATTGTATATATATATAATTGTATATATATATATATATATTCCATACATATACCAAAATTACAAAGTCTGAAAATAAAATATAGGTTAATTCCAAAACATGTTTAGGGATTCACATTTTTTTTGTCTTTTTGAGACAGTACAGTTGTATGCAGGTAAAAAAAATATTACTTTATATTCCTAAATTTCATAGCAAGTAGATATATATTTTATTAATGTATGTTTTTATAGTAGCATCAGCTAATATGGTATTATATTTACTAAAGAAGAAAAAAAAGTACTAAGTTTGCCTTACATAGAAGAATTTGGTGGTAAGATCCACAAATAAGGGACACCATACATTGTTTGTTTTTCTGGGACTGTGTTACTTCACTTAACATAATGGCTTCTAGTTCCATCCATTTTTCCACAAATTTCATGATATCATCTTACTTTTTTTTGTCTTTTCAAGACAGGGTCTCCCTTTAGCCCCAGCTGTCCTGGAACTCACTCTGTAGACCAGGCTGGTCTTGAACTCACAAAGATCCTCCTTCCTCTGCCCTCCAAGTGCTAGGATTAAAGGCATGAGCCACCATGCCTGGCTGATGTCATCTTTCTTTACCACTGCATAGAACTCCATTGTGTAGATGTACCACATTTTCTTAATCCACTCATCAGTTGAGGGACCCTTGTGTTCCTTCCAGCTCTTTCCTATTGTGAAAAGAGCTGCAATAAACATGGTCATGTCTGTATCTCTGCAATAAGATGAATTTTGGGGGGTATATACCCAGGAGTGGTATGAGTGGTTCAGGTAGTAGGTTCATTTTGAGTCTTTTAAGAACTGTCCACACTGCTTTCCGTAGGGGTTGCATGAGTTTGCATTGCTATCAGCAGTGAATGAACGTTCCCCTTTCCCCACAAACTCTCCAGCATTTGGTATCATTTGTTTTCTTGATCATAGCCAGTCTTATTGAGGTAAGATGAGAACTTAAAGTGCTTTTAATTTGCATTTCCTTAATTAGTAGCGATGTTGAACACTTTTTAAGATGTTTATCAACCATCTTTACTTCTTAATTTGTGAAGTCTCTATTCAGCTCTTCCCTCCATCTTTTGTTTAGGTCATTTGTTTTATTGCTCTTTGTTGTTTTTGTTTTGTTTTGTTTTGTTTTGTTTTGTTTTGTTTTGTTTTGTTTTTAGTAACTTATATAATCTGATGTTAAACCTTTGTCAAATGTGTCACTGGTGAAGGTTTACTCCTATCAATTTGGGAGGATTGAATTTTAAAATAATTGTTTTCAAATATAAAATAACCTACTATATTATGTTTTCATTTAAATAAATCCATAACACAAGAGTAAGAAATGAAAAGCACAAAAGGGAGGTCCAGCATAGGAATGAGTTGATAGAAAGCCTGGGGAAGAGGTGGAATGGAGACACCAAGCTCATGAGGTGACTGCAGTGTCACTGCTTTCCAGGGGTGAATCTAGATGAAAGGATAAAGAAAAGAAAGGGAGCTTCAACAAGTGTGTGAGGATTCCTGATGAATTATGGTATGTATTAGACTACAGAAAGTCTATTTCACTTCTGGAATGAGCTGTAAGAGACTTAATGACAGCCTTTGCATGTAGGTAAAAAAAGAAAAAAAAAGGGATAAAGTTATTTTGGATCAAACATTTTCTTGGTAAAGTTATATTGAAATATATATATATATATATATTTATATATATATATTTCCAATTAAAAGAAACATATTCATAATAATTTTATCAATTAAACAAAGTATTTGAGTAGTTGTATCCTGCTCTACAATGAATCCTCAACTAAATAGAAGTTAGAATCATCTGGGACATGGACCTCTGGACATGTCTGCAAGGACTTTCTTATTTTAATTGAGTGGAGAAGATCTGCCTACTGTGGTAGCACATTCCCTGGAGAAGGGACCCAAGACTTTAACCTTGCATACATGTACACTGCTCTCTTTTTCTGAGTGTAGATGCGAAACGACAAGCTGCTTTAAGCTTCTGCTGCTGCGTTGATTTCCCACAGTGATGGGCGATGCCACCAACTGTGAGTTATGGTAAGCCCTTTCTCCCTTAAGTGCTTTATCAGAAGATTTTATAGTAGTCTCAAATAAGGAAACTAAGGCAGGAACGCTATTGTTGTTTATGTCCAGCACATGCAAAGTACTCTGCCTGATCATAAAAAGAAAAAAGTTCTAGTTCATTCCTAGAAAGAATTCAATAGGCACCATCAGAATCTGACATTTGAATATATGGAATATAGTTGTATTATTTTATAAATAAGAATGTTTAAAGGCATGAATAATAAACCCACGATTCTTGCTAGAGAAAAAAAATGCTACTTAAATATTGTCCCTTGCTAGGAAGTATTAATTTTCAAAAGAGTAATGTTGAAGTATTTTTAGAAATATCTTTCTGTTTTTTGGAGAAAATATTCTTGATGGTCATGGATAATATATGTCTTGTCTTGCAAATTAGAATACACACATAGTTGCAAAACTCATTTTGGGGGTAGATTTCAAAACAGGAATTTAAAGGATACCAATAAACTTATTCTTTTTGTACTGGTGTCCAGAGTACATAGAGAGAGAATGCATGTTTATATATTATTATATATATATAGATTTTATATATATATATATATATAAATTATATATATATATAAATTATATATATATATAAACATGCATTCTCTCTCTCTCTCACATACACACACACACACACACCTCATGGGGGCATTATCTGGCTGGCTACATGTTCAGAAGCTGAGTACCCATATAAGGGCCATTTGGGTGCTGGAAAGCTGAGGAAACAAGTTATGGTGTACTCCAAGAAGCCCCAAACCTCAGAGCTGAAGTGGCCTGTGACACTTTCCAGTCAAGAACAAGGTGTGTAAGGCCCATATAGAGAGGCTGACTTCATGTACAAAAACTGGAGAATATTGACTCTGAGGTCCATGGTAATGGCTGCAGCAAAAACCCTTCTGATCAAATCAAGCATGAGCATATGCATGCACTGTCCTTCTTTGCCCCTTTCTCCACTGTGCTCCTGTCCTATTAGGGCAACCCTGGCTCAGTGCAAGTCTTCCTTATTCATTTTGATAGTCTGATGCCAATTTCCTATGAAGAAATATTCACAGACATGCTCAGAAGCACTCTTTATAAATTTTCTAGTTATCTCTCATTCTAGTCAATTTTGCAAACAAGATAATCCATCATGCCAATCAAAATGACTATATGAATTACTCAAACAAGAGAATATTGGTCCTGTTGAATGTGGCCTTATCCACATGCTGTTTGCTATATTGGGAATGTGTCATGTGGAAGTCAGGTGTTGCCCTTGTGATGTATCAGGATGCGAAGACTTTAAGATGTACTTAGATGTACTTAGATGTTCTTTAAGATGTACTTAGATTATCTGGGGCTGGAGAAATGGTTCGGTGGTTAAGAACATTGGTTTGTTCTTACAGAGGACCTAGGTTTGATTCCCAGCACCCACATGTCAGCTGATAATTGTCTATAACTCCAGGTCCAGGAGATCCAACACCCTCTTCTTACCTCCATGAGTACTACACAGGATAACCTAGCTACATGCAAGCAACCCACCTCTTTATATAAAGTAAAATAATAAGTAAAATATTAAAAAACAAGTACTCAGGTCATCATTGAGCTTTAGACCCATTTATATTTTTAATTAACAATTTTATTGATTAGAGTGCTGAGATTTGAACACAAGTCCTTATGCATTTTAGGCTTGCAGGCTACCACTGAGCTATACCTACAGTCCTAACACCCTATCATACAGCCCTTCCACAGCACTTGGCTACCCTGCCATTTTGCATTCTTCTGTATAAGCATAGCTCATACATATCCCACTAGAGCAAAGGCCCCTGTCCTCACTGGAAATTCCTTCTCTCCTGATGAGTCAGAAATCTCTGCTCTTCATGAACTCTCTGTGCCAGGAATGGTGATGTTGCAGCAAGAATTGACTAGGATTATATTGTTAAGTGGTAGATGAGATGACTTAGAAGACAGGAAATAAGAAAGGAGCAATGAGGAGGTAGGCATATTTTATTCTCATTCAAAATGCTGTCCACAACATTCCACAAGCAGTAAACAAAGCCAGGATAATTACAAAGCAGTTAATGAACGGTGAAAGATGCCTGGCAGAAAATAATGCATTTCCATTGTGCTGAAACACAAAAGATAACTTAAGCATTTCTTTTCCATGAGAACTGCAAATATTTAATGCACACTGGACTCATTTAAGGAACAATCAGAATGAAAGAGCAATGCTGGAAGGAAATAGCTTTTCTACAAGACCATTGAGTGCAATTTACAATAAAAACATACATTAGATGAGCAGGTAGAAAATTTTAGGAGGATAAGGCAGCTGGAGTGCAGATATGCACACATGACCTTCTCATGTTAGTGAGAGTGGGCGGCATCCAAGACCTTCTCATGTTAGACTAAGCAGCTCAAAACTGTTTTTACTGAAACATTAACTTTGGTTAATACAAAAAGTGACCAAGTTGTGTGTGCAGAATGAGACTACAATTAAGTTATAATGAAATATTATTTTCGAGAAGAATTGTGGCAACTAATCAGAAGCAGGTACGAAATGACCATGCCAGAACTTGCTTTGTTAACTTACCTGTCTTCTGATCCAAGGGCAGTAGTAATCTTGAGGACTGTCAAGAAATGGAAAATGTTAGACTACCAGGCAAAAAGTGCTTTTCTTAGTGACATCTCACTTAATAATTTTCCCACAGAAAGGAAAGCTTCATTACAGTTAACCTAATTTCAGTATTCTGCAGAGAAATATCATTGACCTGCTTCTTAATCCCTCTGGAAAAACCAGCAGCTGGCTTCTTTTCTTTAAAATAGAACTATTTATACTTGGAAACTATTATGCAATGTCTTTTCAACCAGTTCAGTCTCAATAATCTTAGTTACTCTAACCTATCCTCTGAGGGCAAATTTCCCAGCACCTTCATTATCTCTGTGGCTCTTAATCAAGCACTCTTCAATTTGACCACATCCCCATTTTGCTATTGAGCTCAGTACTGAAGATATTATTCTAATAAAGGTCTTACCAGGGTTGAGTATAACAAAGCAAGTATTTTCCAATAAAATGCATTCCCCTATATAACATGTACTTGTCCTGTGTGCTTCCTCATGCAGAATATAATATTTCTAACTCTAATTCATAATTGACCTGCACTACCTTGTGACCTTGAGACCATTTTGTATCTTAAGTAAAAGTTATTTTATGCATCAGTGATAGATTTCACTATATATTCAGAGGATTATTTATGAGCCTTTTTTTCTTAGACAACATTATGTTTTAAAATTATATTGCATATTTTGGTATTGGTTATATGTAAGGTTTATAATCACTTGAATAATAAGAAAAATATGTAAATCAAGATAGCCAATATTTCTGTATCTCTATAAGCTTGGAATTTGCAGAGGAGCAGTTTCTAGAGTAAGGATGAGTATTAGGCAACATCTGGGCACAATGTACACACCTGTAGCTCGAGCACTATAAATGCTCAGAGGAAATGGGGAGACCACTTGAATCCATGAGTATAAAAGAATTGCTACAGTAGGTATGGTGGTAAATGTGGAATCTTGTAGGCTTAGGAAGGAGGTTCTCAAGTCTTAGACCAGCCTATTCAGCCTGCTTTGTAGAGAACAAAGGCTTGCCAGGAAGATATCAGTTAGAAGTCTATAATCAAATGACACCATGGTAGACAGCTGATGGTGGCAGAAGGGCAAGATGGGTGCAGTTTTTAGTAGCTTTTCACTCTATAACAGAGGATGTATATCTATATCAGACAGAGTGTTAGGAGGAACAGTGTGTATGGCTGCATCATGATGTGGACCACTGCAGACTCAGACTGTGAACATCCTTACTAAAAACACTCAGGAGCTTATATGACTTCCATCTCTTATTAAATTTCAAACTTTAGCCTCTTTTTAAAAATTATTATTTTTTAATGTTTGTGAATTTTATGCATTATATTATGTTTAGATCCCCCCCATATTTGCACCCCCTTACAGCCAGCCTGCATCAGATTTCCTCTATTCTAATACACACACACACACACACACACACACACACACACACACACACACACACACACACACACACACATAGAGGCATATAAGGTCAGTTTTCGGTCCCTAAACTCCCTTTGACGCGGGTTCATTCACTAGACAAATGTACTAAGCGTTTCACAGTTAGATGAGACTGAAACCCCTCCCGCTCCTAGCAGTCATTTGTTGCCAGTGGTTCTCCAAATAAAATTGGGTATTCTTACCTAATTCCTTATGTCTATATTGGGATTTTGTATGGCTTGATCTTATTTGGGATTTATGCATGTTGTCACTATTCCTGTGAGTTCATATAAGCTGTCTTAAAAATTCTGTTTACTTGTGGTGGTAATTCACCACCTCTGACTCTCTGTTTTTATTCCCTCTTCCACAATCTCTGGCAGGCAGAAGTTTGATATTAATGCCCTATTCAGGGATAAACAGTTGCAACATCTTTTTCTCTGCAAATTGGTCAGTTGTGGTCCACTGTGTTAATAGCCATCTGTTATATAAGGGTAATTCTCTGCTGAGAATTGAGAGATACATTAATCTTTGTGTATAATAATATGTCAATAGAAAATTGTTTTACATATTACTATAAGAGACCAAAGAGCTTATTCATCTGTGAAAATAATTTGGGCTGTAAATAAGTGAGATGTATGATTTATTTAGAAAAGCCTGATAGTATATTCAGGTGAACTAAGCTTTTTCTGTGTTTATAGCTGATATATCTGTATCTATATTCTACTATCTCAAAACACACTTGCAAGTTTTGTTGTCAAATAGCTCATGAAATTTGAACAGAAAAATAGATACCTGCCTTGTATAGGAAAGTTCATGCTTAATACTATTTATACATTATGAACTGAATTTTGGGAGTCACTTGTCAGACTTTTGGATAGGATTTTCTCATAATTTTAGAAAATTTCTTTTATAGATTAAATAGTTTGTTCCCTATGGGAAAATCATTTAAAGTAAGTATAGTGTATAGTGTATTTTCAAAGAAAATGCAAGGCTAATATTATTATCAATAATTTCAGACACAGAGATTCAAAAAACAGACTTTCCAAAGGGATGATAAAAACTGGCCTGGAGTAATAATCATAACACTTAAGGTCTATTCAATCTTTTATTATTGCTTTTTATTTTACACCCGCTGTGTTCAGACTGTGCAATTCTGAGAGTACATTAGCTTCAAGCACTAGTACTTCCAACAGTTCAGTTAACAATGTATTCCTCTTATCGAGATTCATCAGGGCTGAGCAGACAGTGTTAACAAAACAGTTATTTAGTAAGGCTAGAGGTGCAAAATAAATTTCAAGTGAATCTGTGAGAACCCAGAGACACTTCTGTACTCATTTTTGTTAGAAGCTATTTGTTTGCCAGAAAGATTTCAGTAAGAAAATAAAGAAGGGGTTCATTTGGCATCATATTGTGATTTTAAAGCAAACATTTTTAAAGCTGAAAATGAATTAGAATTCTGTGCTTTAGTTAGACAAACAAATAACCACCTTCCACATACACTCATCACTACCAACTTTCCAAGAACCATCTCCATCATTGTAGTAGTTTTCTTTTCAGGGTTAACTTTGAGAAGATGTAAAGAGTTTTGCATTTCTTTGTGTATTTTTTTTTTCAGTCAGACCCAGAAAAAAGATTCAACAGACTCACATATTTTTCACGTTACATTTGTAAATACCTGGTGCTCTTTCTATGTCAATATACCAGTTATACACAGTGTGTATTAAAATAAAAATGTTTCCCCTCCAAAGCTTGTCATAATGATTGTGATTCCATTTTATATTTTCCACCTTGCTGTAATAAAGGGATATTTGAAATATATCACAAAGAATGACAGTGCTATGATAACAGATTATGTACTAGTCATTTCTCTGAACATATTTTAATCATTTACTTAAGTTCCTGGGAATGAAACATAGGACAAGTTCAATTGTTTTCTTTCTTCCAGCATTAATTCACTCATTTTTAAATTGAATTTTATTCAAGATCTCTGAAACACTGCTATCTCTGGAATGTTTTGTTCTTCCATTGTGTTCTGAGTTAATGCTACATGTGCAGCTTTTCATGGGGAGATCTTTGAATTAAAGTCTTTCAGTTCCTGGCAAAGTTAATTTTTCACCAACTACTGCTATTTGCTGATTTTCTTAGTAACTTGTGAGTTTTCGTTAATGCTTTCATTATAGACTTGTTGAATGTATAGACTCTTTCTTGTATCTATGGTGATTATAATTTCAATCAGAATGTTAAGAAAATCTTGACCATAAAATTTTGTTTTGAGAGGAAGTTCTGACCTTTTAAGAGGAACAGTAAGGTAGAGGAAAGCAGGGAAAATCAGATTCATCACTGCTAATTGACTTTACTGTCTGTAGCAATACTGACCACTGGAACAAATACAGTAAGGAGTGCAGAATTTTTCTCTGTAACAAAGTTGTGTATATTTTTGCTTATATACATTTACATGTATATGCATTTTAATGTATAACACACATATGATGTTCACTTCTACTCAGGAGTCCACACCCAGTATTCTTAATCCTGTAATGCTACAAGCATCAAAAATATTAAAGGATATGTTACATTTCAGTTGACGGAAAGATTTTAAATCCATTAAAATTACCTTAAAGTGACCAAATATCTTTGTGCCTAAAATAACTTTGTACTTAAAAAAAAAAGACCAAATACTTATTTCAAAATACTTAATTGAAACATTCAGTTATTAAATTAAGAACTAGAATGTTCATTGTTACAAAGCACATAATTTAAATAAGTATTATAAAAATATGACTATTGTTTTGTGTGCTACAACATGCACCTGTCCTTTAATTTCATACCACAAGCATAAGATGAGTATTTGAATAATTAATACAAATCTCTTTTACTACAATTTATCATAAATCTTAGATTAAGATGTATATTTTTTTATTTTTATTTATTTCGGTATGTGTATGAATGTACTGTCTGCATGCAGGTCTGTGCACCCGTGTCGTGCAATGCCGTGGAGGTCAGAAGAGGGTCTCGGATTCCCCTGGAGCTGGAGTTCTCCTGGAATTGGAGTTTCAGATGGCTCTCGGCCACCATATGGGTGCTGGGGATCGAACCCGGGTCCTCTGTAAGAGCGGTCGGCGCTCTTAACCACTAGGTCATCTCTCCAGCCCAAGGTGCATATTTTATACAGAACACAGAAATGTTTATCCAAAATGGTAAAATAATATTTTAATAAATATGTTATGAGTAGTCATGGAAACTTTAAACATTTATACATATATACATGCTTGACTTTCTACATAGTATTTTATTTTAAATCATCAGTTATTTCTAGAATCAAAATAATATTCTACCTTTTTCTTCCCATTATTCTGGTAATTTTTGAGATTTGTGAAAAACCATTACAAATAAGATATTAATCAGTGAGGATTCCTAGGCATCTTCCTGTACGGTAACAAATACAAAATTAAGAACCCTAACTTGTTCTTTCCATTGCTATTCAAAGGCAAAACCTGAGAAATTACTGCTAACAGACATCATTTTTTCCTTCCTCTGTGAATAACAAAAAGTGGAAATATTAAAATATATACACCTGTAAAGCATACACATTATCCACATTCAACATTTTATTGTGCTGGTTGTCAGTTTGTTTTTGGTAGATTCTCATTATTAGTCCAGCTGGCTTTACCTTGCAATCCTCTCTTCTCAGGCTTTATGTGCTACGATTGCCATTACAGTCCTGTTTCTAAAAATGTCTCTGTACTGCCCCGAGATTGAGTTCTTTCATACCACAAATATGATTTTCATTATATTTTAGTTTTCTTATTTTCTTCATGTCTCTTTATTCAAGGCAAAAGAAAGTGATCCAAATTCTAGTTGTCTCTCTAGAATTCACAGGCATTTCTTTTCCAGAAACAGTAGACATTAAAGTGCACCAAGTGCTTATTACTCACACTTCACATTGTTCTCATTGAGCTTGATGTTCAATGATCCAAGCCTTTAGAGCCTTCTGGGTCATGATGGTGTTCAGTGGTTGTCTGGTTGTCACCACTGAACATGGTCCTTTTCTTTGCCAGAGGGTAGTGTGTTGGTAATGGGACACAACCTTCCATAAGTACTTAGTTGGTTTGAAAAAGAATGTCCTTTTCCTACCAACATTTCTAAGAGTGCTCACCATGTCTAAAGCAACTGAGGAAATACAGTATCTTTTCTCCATCTTGATAATTTGCATTTTTTTCTTTTTTAAACTTTTATTGAAGTTTTGTGCATTTCATACATAACTTCTCAGTTCAATCCAGGCCCCCCACCCCTCCCAAGTTCATTCATTCTGCCATATATACCTGTTTCCCTTTCTGAGTTTTGTCAAAGTTTTTCATATCAGAAGATTGTTTTTAGGGGGAAAGAACTCTGCTGCTTTAGTCACTTACCTGTCCCATTTCTTTTGTTGTTCCCTCCAGTATGTATTGTTTCACCATATGCATTTATGTATGTCACACATGTCCTCTGAAAATAAACTATATGTTACTTCCAAATCATATTTTGCAATAACAGTATCTTACTTACTTCCTAAGTTCAGGCAGTACTTTTACCTCTGAGCCAGAATATAGAATGCATGCACCTGGATAGGACTCATGTTAATCCTCAACCAGTCAGGGTTCAGGGACCATTGTGGAGGAGGGGGCAGAAAGATTGTGTGAAGTAAGGATGGTGAATAGCAGCAGTGGCGACAGCATACACAAGACCTATGCAAATTCAAACCAGACAAAACCCAGCATAAAATTCAGGAAATGAGTAAGAAGTCCTGACCTCTGCTGAGGAACTAACAACAGCTGATCAAGACTGATAGGTCTTAACATATATGACAGAATTCATGAAATCCTGTGGGTAGGCTATGGAGGATTACAGAAAGGGGAGGTGTCTATATATGGTTAAGATGTGGAAATGAAAAATGTCTTAGTGATTAGGAGCACTGGCTGCTCTTGCAGAAGATGCAGTTTCATTGCCCAACATGCACATGGCAGCTCACAACAGTCTGTAATTCTAGTTCCCAAGCCCCTTCTGACCTCTGCAGTAATTGTATGATATGAATACACTTACATAAATGCAGGCAATACATTCATACACATAAAATAAAATAGTAAATAAATATTTAGAATAAATGTGATTAACATGTACTGTATGAAATGTGTAAAATTCAATAAAAGTTTACATTGGAATATTTTTTTAATTTTAAAAAGGAAAGAGAATGGAAGCATAATTTGAACGAAGTCTCAGTCCTATTGTGTGCATTGCAAAAGTGCTTGTTTCATATTTCTGAAATAAGTAGTACAAGATAACTATCATGATTTTTTGAAAATATTTTATTTATTATTTTTGTCTTCTGGATCTGAGTGTACTGCTCACCGGAGTCCTCTCCAAGAGCAGCCAGTGTTGTTAACCACTTCGCCATCTCTCCAGCCTCATGATTTTGATTTTTTTAAAGTGAGGCAATTACATTTTACAGACATTTAGTAATTCTTTAACATACACAGTTACCAAGTGGTTTTCCTGAGATGAGAAGGAAAAGTGAATATTTTCCCTTGTTGTTTTCAATGAATTGCAGTATAAATAGTTATTAGTGCATCATCTGTTTACAAAACATTCAAAACTCAAAACAACTACATTTATTGACTAAAAAGTATGCTTTGAACACCCAGTCTCCCAAAGAAAACGTCCACATCTTTTCTCTCATATGAGGGTGTTAGCTTCAGATATATTATTGTATGTGTTTAAAATGGAGTACATGTGGAAGGTAGGAAATTAGAAGAGGACCATTGTCACAGGAGGAGTGCATGAATAGTAGAATGCAAGTGAAATATAAGTATAAATGGGGAATACTGAACACAGAAGGGTTCAAGAAGGTAATGGAGTGATGGAGATGGGATAATGAGGGCTCAGTGGAAAGTTTGCCTGAAGTGAAGTGTGCAAGAAAGAACCTGGGAACCTATGAACTTGTTCTCAAATTAAAAATATATATAAATAAGAGGAGATAGTAAAATTTATGTTATGTGAAAGAACTAGGGGGAGGAGGTATTTTAAAGGTGTTTGAACAGAAGTACCCTACATTAGAGAGAAATACTGTTCCTAGAAGCTTTGGATTATTAAATGAAAACCACGGTGTCAGGCATGTCTTACCTCCACAAATTTTTGCTCAGTGTACCCCATAGACACTGAACAGACAAATCAATCTTTGTGTGATATTTCAAAATATTAAATTAAGATTTTTCAGGATGAAAATTAGAATCAATTTCTCTACATAAACATGAAATAGAAGACAGTGGCATGCACACTCATCGACCAGGCGGGGTCTGGTGGGCACCTGCTGCCCACCCAGGGGATCCACCACCCTCCTCTAGAACCATAGATAAGAACTGTGTGCATGGATAGAGGGACAGACAGAGGCATGCACTCTTGGAGACCAGGTGGGGTCTGGCATGTAGCCTTGCTGCCCACCCAGGGCATCTGCCTCCCAACTCTAGAAATGGAGAGAAGAACTGTATGCCTGAATAGAGGGACAAACAGTGGCATGCACATTCAATGACCTGGTGGGGTCCTCCAGGCAGGCCAATGGAGTAAACCACACTCCTTCCCCCATGCTGAAGCTACTGGTACAGTGGTGGAGATGATAAGTGTCTGGTGCTATTGTTTGCTGTGGTTGGGACTATTCAGCAGGTGCAGTGTCAGTGATTCTAGGATGTACAGACAAAGGTGAGGAAAACACCAGCAGGAAGCAAATTGAGTGACCAAGCATTCCTCCATATTGACAGTTAACATTTGAGATTAGCAACAGAAAAAAAAAAAACAAAAAACAAAAAACGAATTAACATGCCAAAGACACAATGGAAAAACAAAGATACGGGAAAAGCTCATAATAAATCCCTACCAAACTTAACCAGTCCTATAGAAGAGCCTAACAACGAGATCTCCCTGGAAGGAAACAAAGACACAGAACTTAGAAGAACAATTGTAGACATATTCAAAGAAAAGCATATAAAGAACAAATCAGAGAACTAAAGGGAGAGAATGAAAAACTCATGAAGGGACTAGAAGGAAAGAACTATAAACTCCAGAAAGAACTAAAGGGGGAGAATGACAAACTCCGAAAAGAACTAGAGGAAGATAAATACAAACTCCTAAAAGACCTAGATTGAGAGAATGACAAACTCTGGAAGGAAGTGGAAACACTGAAAAGATCTCAGGCTGAAAGGAAAAAAGAAACTGACCAGTGAACCAAGTAGTTACAAGAAGAGAATAAAAAGCTCCAAAAGGAAGTGGAAATACTGAAGAAATCACAAGTTGAAATGAAAAAGGAAATTGAACATTCATCCAAACAGCAAAAAGGGACAGAAAAAGCCTGAAAAGCAGATTGGATGAAGCAGAAAAAAAAAAAAGAATATCAGACCTACAGGATAACACAGCGAAGCTAGAAACCTCAAGGAAAGATTATAAAAAATTAAAAAAATAACACAAGAGTTGAACAACCAGGATATGTGGGACATTATGAAAAGACCAAACCTCCACATCATCAGGATAGAGGAAGGAGGAGAATCCTAAGAGAACAGTATTGATCAGATCTTCCACAGAATAATAGAAAAAAATTTCCTCAAACTGAAAAAAGCTAAACCCATATGAATAAAAGAAGCACATAGAACACCAAATAGACAAGACCAGAAAAGAAATTCCCCATGCCATATCATAGCTAAAACACTAGATGCTCAAAACAAAGACAAAATACTGAAATCCACAAGGGAAAAACAATAAGATACATATAAGGGGAAACCCATCAGAATTACAGCTGACTTATCAGCATAAACTATGAAAACCAGAAGAATATGGACCAAAGTATTCCCAGTGCTAAATGACTTTAGATGCCAACCCAGATTACTATACCCTGCAAAAATGTCAATCATAGTTGATGGACAAATAAAAATATTTCATGGCATAAATAAAATGAAAGAACACATGTCAAAGAAACCAACACTTCAGAAAATACTTGAAGCAGTTCAACAAACAGAGGAAAGGAGCAAATATCCTCAAGCAACCCAAGAGAGAAATTAACAAAAGCATAGCAGAGTAAATAAATACTTAGACCAAGAATGCAAATGAAAAATAAGTTGAAAGGAAACAATACACATCTCTCAATAATAACATTAATTATTAATGGTCTGAAATCCCCAATCAAAAGACATAAACTGGGAGAATGGATTTGGAAACAGAATCCAACTACATGCTGCCTACAAGAAACCCATCTTACCCTCAAGGACAGACACCACCTTAGAGTGAAAGGATGGGAAAAATATTCCAAGCAAATGGTACCAAAAAGCAAGCAGGAGTTGTGATCCTAATATCAGACAAAATAGACCTCAGAGTAAAATTAGTCAGAAAAGAAAAAGTGGACCATTATAACCTTATCAACAGAACAATTAACCAGGAAGATTTCACAATCTTAAATGTTTATGCACCAAAGTCTGGTGCACTGAATTTTATAAACACAATCCTTCAAGACCTCAAGACCCAGATTAATCCCAGCACACTCAGATTGGGGGACTTCATTACCCCAATGAGTCCCTTGGATAGGACAACTGGACAAAAAAATAGAGAGACATCAGAACTGAACAATACAATACACCAAATGGATATCTCATCTATGTACAGAATATTCAACCCAAACACCAGAGAACATACTTTCTGCTCAGTGCCCAATGGAACATTCTCCCAAATTGACCACGTACTTGGACACAGAAAAAAATTCAACAAATACAAAAAATTGAAATAATTTCATGCATTCTATCAGAGCATAGTGCAATAAAGCTCAATATTAACACCAGGATAAGCCCTACTAACTATAAGAACACATAGAGACTAAACAACACAATCCTGAATAATTCGTGGGTCAGGGAAGAAATAAAGAATGAAATAAAAGCATTCCTAGGACTAAATAAAAAACACAATAACACACACACACACGCACACACACACACACACACACACACACACACACACACACACAATCTCTGGGATACTTTAAAAGCAGTCCTAAGTGGGAAGTTTATAGCCCTAAGTGCCCACAGTACAAAACAAAACAATAAAACAGAAAGTGAACAAATAAAATGATCTAATACTACTGCTAAGAAAATGTGAGAGACAACAACAAATGGACTCTGAACCCAGCAGACAGAAGAAAATAATAGAAATCAGAGCAGAAATCAATGAAATAGAAACAAACAATGTAAAAAAAAAAATGAATCCAAATGCTGGTTCTTCGAAAAGATAAACGAGTTAACCAAAAGAAAGAAAGAGCAACTCCAAATTAATAGTATTTGTGATGAAAAGGGAAACATCACAACAGATAAAGAAAATATCCAGACAATCATACAAAGATATGTCAAAAATAATACTCTACTAAGTTTGGAAACCTAAGAGAAATGCATGAATATCTGAAGTAATGTGAACCAACAAAGCTTAACAAAGAAGAGGTTGAAAGTGTAAACAGACCCATAATATTTGAGGAAATTGAAGACATAATAAAAAAAAAAAAACTCCCAACTACTAAAAGACCAGGCACTGATGTTTTCATAGCAGAATTCTATAAAACATTTAACAAGGTCTTACAACATTTACTACTCAAAATTTTTCAGAAGGATACAAACAGAGAGAAATCTCTCAAACTCCTTCTATGAAGCCAGCATCGCTCTAATACCAAAGCCAGGCAAAGACACAACCAAAAAAGAAAACTATAGACCCATCTCACTAATGAACATAGATGTAAAAATTCTCAACAATATACGTGCAAATCACATACAAACCCACATCAAAAAGCTCATTCGTCATGACCAAGTTGGACTCATACCAGAGATGTAGGCATGTTTCCACATATGTAAATCAATAAATATCATAAAACACATAAATAGACTGAAAGACAAAAACCACACGATCATCTCAATTGACACAGAAAAAGCTTTTGACAAAATCCAGCATCCCTTCATGCTTAAAGTCCTAGAGGGAATTGGAGTGGAGGGATCATTCCTCAATGCAATCAATTGGACTGGAGGGATCATTCCTCAATGTAATCAAAGCCATGTACAAGAAGCCCAAAGCCAACATCATCCTAAATGGAGAAAAGTTGGAAGCATCCCTCTTAAAGGCAAGAGCATGACAAAGCTGTCCACTATCACCACTCCTCTTCAATATAGAGTTTGAAATGCTTGCTAGGGCAATAGGGGGAGAAAGCAAAATTAAAGGAGTATTATTCTGAAAAGAGGAAGTAAAACTTTCCCTTTTTGCAAATGATATGATATTTTACCTAAGGGATGCTAAAAACTCCACCAGAAAACTCCTCCAAATGATTAAAAGTTTCAGTAAAGTCGTGGGATACAAACTTAACCTAGGAAAAACAGTAACCATTCTTTATACCACAATAATTAACTGGAGAAGTAATCTAAGGAGACCTTCCCAATCCCAGCAGCCTCAAAAAAATAAAATACTTTGGAATAAACCTAACCAAAGACACCAAGACCTCTACAACAAAAATTTTAAGACCTTGAAGAAGGACATTGAAAATGACATCAAAAGATGGAAAGACCTCCCATGCTCATGGATAGAAAAAATTAAGATAGTGGCCATTATACTCAGATTAATATGCAGATTCAATGCAATCCCAATCAAAATCCCCAATGGTTTTTTCGCCACTTGTAAAAATTCCTTAAAATTGTGGCAAAACTGGATCACCATTTGTAGAGAACAAAATTAAACCCCTATCTCCCTAACTCTCACCCTGTACAAAAATAAACTCCAAGTGGATCAAAGATCTCAACCTGAAAGCTGAACCCTGAAGGTGATAGAAGAAAAAGTTGACAGCAATCTACAAGACATAGGCATAGGAAAAGATTTTCTAAATCAAACAGTGGCTGTACAGGAAATAAGGAAAGCAGCTGACAAGTGGGACCTCATCAAACTCAAAAGCTTTTGTTCAGCTAAAGAAACAATTAAGAAATGAAGAGAAACCCACAGAATGGGAGGAAACACTCACCACTGATACATCTGACAGAGAATTAACATCCAGAATATATAAACTACTTAAAAAACAAAGAAGTAAGAAAGAAAAAAAAATGACCTATTCAAAAGATGGAGTAAAGAACTGAACAGAGACTTCACCAGTAAGGAAGTAAAGATGGCTGAGAAACATTTTAAAAAGTGTTCAACATCATTAATAATTAAGGAAATGCAAACTAAAACCACACTAAAGTTTCATCTCACTCCTGTAAGACTGGCTATGGTCAAGAAAACAAAAGACAACAAATGCTGGAGACGTTGTGGGGAAAGGGAAACACTCATCCACTTCTGTTAGGAATGTAAACTCATACAACCACTGTGGAAAACAGTGTGGAGCACCCTTAAAAGGCTCAAAATGAGCTTATCACCTGACCCAGCCATTCCACTCCTGGGTATATACCCACAAGATACAACCTACTTCAAACATACATGCACAGCCATGTTTATTCCAACTCTCTTCACAATAGCAAAGATCTGGAACCAACCCAAATGTCCCTCAACTGATGCCTGGATAACAAATATGTGGTACTTCTACACAATGGAGTTCTATGCAGAGGTAAACAAAGATGACATCATGAACTTTGCAGGTAAGTGCATGAAACTTGAAGCCATTATGCTAAGTGTAATAACAGTCCCAGAAAAAAAAAGGCAAATGGTTTCCCTCATTTGTGGCTGCTAACTCCAAATCCCCAGTTGGCAGGCAAATTGGACAACTTTATTATTATATTTCATTGTATCTGAAAGCAACTGTGCTATTATAATGTGATTCTGTTAATGGGCTCTAGAATTGACCTACCACTTGTATTCACACACTGTAATTACCATATATGTGTGGAAGATTTGTATTCATTATCTAAAAAAAAGAAAAGAATGTAAATTATACTTCTTTTTATCTGCATGCAAATTTACTGTTAAAATGTCAATCCCTAAATGTGTTTTGGAATTAACCCATGGTTTATTTTTAGACTTTGTGATTTTGATTTATGTGTGGAGTGTATATGCATATTTTGGAATAATATAAAATTTAAAAACAATTCCAAATAAATATGAGCTGGATTATATTTGTTAATGGTAAGAAAACTACATTTATAAGAACATTTTATTAAATGTTGTGTTTTGAACACAGTCAAAAATAATTGGAGACTTGATATCCTGGTATATTACCTTGAAATCCTGTCTTGCAATCAACTCATTATATAGTCAAGTAAAACATTCATTTCATAGGGAGGAAAAATATGTTTCATGAACAACAAAGATTTACTGCTTTTTTGCTATGATGTATTTTCTGCTATGATGTATTTTTTTCTTTGTTTCAAGGTTTTATTTAGCTCTGCTATTATTGAAGACCTATGTAGGAATTTTCTATTCCTGTGCATTCACAAGTCCAATGTTCAATTTTTTTTTTAATTTTATTTGACATCCTACATGCTGTGTACTTGCTTCAGCTTATCTCCTGGCAACCACACTACACATAGGAGTTGCCATGTTCAGACCCAAAAAAGATACATCTTCAAATGGCTAGGAGAATCCATCCCTGTTGACTAGCTTTCAATGTGCTGAAAAGTGCTCTGCAGGCTTCTGGGAAGAAAGCATATCAGGTGTCTTATCCAGTACTGGATCCTGCATGCTACAATACCAACCTGCCTGACAAAATCAGTCTACCTTGCAATAGCGGCAAGACTGTTTATAGTGGCAAACAGTGTCTCTATTAAATGGATTTGAGGCCAGCTCCACAGGAGGGTATTTATGCCTGGTACTGTAAACAGCAAAAACCATAGACAGGGAAGTCATAGGCCTACCTAGTTCCCAAACTACTGATGTTGTTTTTCTAAGTGATCATGTGGTCAAACACCCTCTGCCTATTTATGTTTATACCCATAGATTTGTGTTTCACCCAGCCTTGGTCAATGAAGCATCTTACTGTGGTGGATAGAGGCAAATGCAGAGACTCATCGCTGTTTAAAGTACAGAGAATATTTAACTGTGAATGCTCAGCCATAAATAGGACATCTATTTCAACCTCCCACTCTCCAATTTTCAAGTAACAATATAGAATAGGGGCAGAAAGAATGTGAAAGCTGCAGGATGGGGATGAATGCTGTGAAATGCTGTCTTCTGGCCATGACATGGCTGTTCCAGACATGGATTCACAGGCACTAATTACCTACATGAGATCTCAGCAATATCTAGCCAATCCCAGCATGGATTGAGAAGAGGCTCTCAGGCTCACACCTCTAGCTAAGGATCTATTCTAAGTTGATGGCTGTAGAGGGAGGGTGAATATCTTTTCTTCAAGAATAGGGCACTGGTAGTTTGCTCCTGCCCCAGTGGCTGGGCACATGTGCAGGTACATATGGGCAGCACTGCTGGACTCCCTGGGCTCTAAAGAAAGAAATCGTAAATGTAGAAACTTAAAGATTTGCTTTATTTTATTTATTATTTGTGTGTGCAGGGGGGGTTACTGTGACTTGGTTGCTCTAAACTGAACTCTGTTCCTCTGGAGGAGCAGCAAGCAGTCTTAACTGCTAAGTCATCTCTCTAGCCCCTCCCCCCAAATTACTATTATGTATTTGTGTATGCCACATCCATACAGCAAGCAAGACATCTTCACTAGGGATGGTTTTCAGTTAAGCTACACCTTCTAAAATCTAAACTTGAGAAGACATGGATTTGTAGCAGCTGTTTGCAATGTGAAGACATGGATAATGAGAACAGGAACAAGCAGGGAAGTGCTGTCACTGTTGATTTTCAGAAGGAGCATTGCCAGCAGTTTCCCCATAGCTCACAGCAGAAAGCTGATAGCATGTCTTAAGGTCAAACTCCAAAAGCAGTGTTCAAGCAGAGATGGAAGAAGGCTGATGGTCAAGGTCACAGCATCTACCTTCCCACGTCCTGAGTGCAACATACCTATGGCACCATCACAGAGCATCCTTACTCATGAATCCCCTTTCCATCTTTCTCTTCTAAGTTAACAATCAAATTCAGACATCTCATTAAGAGTCCCCAGTTCTCTCCCATTTAAGGGTATATTTTAGATAAATTATTTTAGGTGGATTTTTCTATAGCTGTTTGGAAATATGAATGCAGATCTCATTGGCTTTTCTTTCTTCTATTTAATATATCAGGTCATTAAAAATTCAGTGTTGTTTTTTAATACCTTTAATTTTCATAAAATATTATTCAGAGTATATCACTCTTAAATAACTTTTACCTATTATCTGTTGACCATTTTGATTTAACTGTGACTATCAAGATAAACATTATAAATAATAGAGAGCTGAGTTCTCTCCTATATTTTAAATCCAAATAATTAGAAGAAAAAATGTCAAAACTTTATACATTATCAAGAAATAATTATTCATATGTACAGTTTGAATGGGAAAGACACACACGCAAGGCTAAAAACTGAATTCCAAACACAATACTGTTGCTCATGATTTTTGGTCACAATAACCAAAATGTATACCCAGCCTAGGTGTTCATCCATAGACAAATGGGCATATAAAATGTGTTGTATATGTGAAAAAGAACATTATACATCCATAAAGAAGAATAAATGATAAAAGATATTCTGCAGGAAAATGTAAGGGACTGGAGATCCTCATCTAATGCATAATTAGCCAGATTCAGAGGGAAAAACATACTTTCAAATACAGATAGTAGATCAAAGAAGAAAACAGGACATGACAGAAGAAAAAGGACTAAGGACTAATTAGGAAGGTATTCAGAAGTGTGCAGAGGAGAGAAGCAGAGGATAATAGGGGATGAATATAATCAAACTACTCTAATACATTAATGGCAATAACAAAATAATGATAACAAAACCAGCACCTTTGCAAATTAGTATCTGTTAAGCTAATTTTACAAAAATTTATTCAATTTTAAGGGTTTCTTACAGTGTGTTTTACTCTTCCTTTATTGAGCACTTGTACATCTCATACAATGGTTCCCAATCAAACTCAGTCTCCACCTCATGCTCCAAACTCTCATTAGAACTCATGCATTACAACATATAAGCTAAGCCCTATCCAGTTAACACTTGAACCCATATGTCATTCCATGTAAATATATCCACTGGAGTCTAGTCAGCACATCTACAAAGCTTAGGTAGAGCATATTCTTCTTCACCCAACAGTACTCAGTCTCTTGTAGCTCCCAGTCCAGGGCCAGTCCCCCCTGTATTGCCCTTCTCCTAACTGCACCCCCTTACTAACCTCTATACTATTTCATGTCTTCTGTCATGTTTTAAGGGCTAAGCAAGTATTTTTAAATTAGTCAAAAACATTCCTGGTCAAGGAAACAATACTGGCTAAAAAGAAATATGCACTTTTGAGAAATGGGGGGCAGTACATGAAAAAAATGAATAATGAAAACAGAGAAAATAAACAAAATGTACTATCAAAGGTGATAAAATCCCTAAAAGCATAAGAATATTTTTGAAGCCAATTTTTATTGAAGCTCTGTGCATTTCATACAAAATTTCAAATCAAAACTAGAACTGTGTCCCCCTCCCTACCCCCCACCCCACCAGAGCTCATGCTTTCTGCCAAACATGTTTTCATCTTTTTCTCAGTCTCTCTCAAAATTCTTAATGCAGAAGTTTACTATTTTGAGCAGAAGTTCACCATTCAGTCAGTTCTTGACCCAGTCTTTCTGTTGTTGTTGTTATTCCTTCCAATATTCATCACTCCAAAATATGCACATATGAATGCCACATATGTCATAGGTTTTAGCATCTTCAGCTTATGATTTTTTTTTCTTTATTAGACTGAAAAATGGCAAGGTAGAAGGCTCCTCCTCGGCAAGCCCAAACCACCATCAGTTCTGCCCTTGTGTTCCACACTGGGGATTTCCCTTCACATAGTCACCAAATGAGATCCAGTAAGCACATCATCCTGTCTTGATTTTCATGTACTGGTCTTCAAGATACAGCCTGGGTAGTCCAAAAATGGCAGTCTATACTCTGAAGAGTAGTAGTATCTACTACTCCAGTAGTAGCTCAGTCCACAAACTGGATGTCTCAGCAGTCCCCATCTGGCACAGAAGGTTTGTAGGATTCTTGGAGAGACATGAGTCTTCAGTCCATATTGGAAGGTTAAAAAGCTGTGTCTCATGTCTTTGAAAAATGGCAAAAAAAATGCGGCAGCCACAGAGTAGATGCACTTGCCAGTAAGAATTAAAGACAGACAAAAAAACAGTGTTCTCTCTTTTTTTCTTTTTGTCTTTTTACTAATATCTCAAGTATTATTCCTGAAGTACAATTTCTCAGGCCTTACTATTTATTTATTCCTGGTTATACTTTCTTTTTGGATGTTTAAGGCAACAGTTAGCCCAGATTAACCAAGGTTTTTGTTTTCTCAAGGTCAATTGAGGATCTGGTCCTCAAGGGTCACTCAGGTTTAAGAATAAAATTTAACTGGGCTAAGCTGAAGCCACTTTGTATCCCCTACCAGTACCACTTGAAGCAGGGCAAGGTAGAAGTTATCACAGGTCAGTGCTGATAAAACTGTGTGCCACAGAGCAGGACTGCAGCACAGAAGGAAGAATCACTTCATGTTCAGTACCACTCATGGTGTCCTCCTCTGAAGAATGTACACATGAGGACATATTGCTGTGCAGACCTTCTCATTCATGAAGCAGAGTAGATTAGAGCCCTCAAATCCTGCTCTGAAAAAGTATGGATCTTAGTCAAAAAGAAGTTGTGAATGCAACTTTCAAAGACCATCAACACTAATAGCAACATGAATAGTTGCTGCTGTAGAAAGTGGTCATTTCTCCAAGAAGAATCCTGATTTGGGTAAGGAGGCCATTATTATGATTTAAGCAACAACAAGATATCTTGCAGATTACTAATGGAAAGCATGTAGAGTTAGGAAATTTTGTTGAAATAAGATATACATCAGAGGCTCCACACAGCATAGACCAGTGTGTGCCCCTTTGGGTGAGCAGACTTCACCCGTGTCCTGCAGAATGCCAGCCTGCAAAGGATCAGGTGAGGGCTGCCTTCCTGGGGACCTTGGGCACCCCTGTGCCCCATAGAGGCCTGGTATCGCCCGGGACCTACCAACCTTCCGGCGCCAGCATGTGACATGGGCAGTTAGCTGGGCTCCACACAGCACAAGACCAGCGTGAGCCCTGCTGGGTGAGCGGACTTCACCCATGTCCTGCAGAACACCAACCTGTAAAAGACCAGCCCAGGGAAGGGGTGGTGCAGAGGATCTAGCTGTGCAGCCAACGTTGAGGCACAAGAACCCAAAGAAACAAAGAAACAAACCAATCCACAGGCCAAAGTCTCACACACACACACACACACACACACACACACACACACACACACACACAAGAAAAAAAAACAAACACATGGGAAAAGCTCATAATAAATCCACACTGAACTCTACCAACCCTACAGAAGAATCCAACAAAGAGATCTCCCTGGAAGGAAACCAAGATACAGACTTTAGAAAAACAATTGTTGTGGCTGGAGAGATGGCCTAACGGTTAAGAGCGCCGACCACTCTTCCAGAGGACCTGGGTTCGATCCCCAGCACCCACATGGAGGCCGAGAATCGTCCGAAACTCCAATTCCAGGAGAACTCCAGTTCCAGGGGAATCCGACACCCTCTTCTGACCTCCGTGGCCTTGCACGACACGGGTGCACAGACCTGCATGCAGACAGTACATTCATACACATACAGAAATAAATAAAATTAAAAAAAAAAGAATGTAAAGTAACATTTAAAAAAAATAAAAAAGAAAAACAATTGTGGACATATTCAAACAAATTAGAGAACTAAGGGAAGATAATGAAAAAATAATGACGTACCAATAGGGTGATAATGACAGTCATTGGAAAGAACTAAGGGGAGAGATTGAAAAACTTAAGAAGGACCTAGAGGAAGATAATGACAAACATTGGAAAGAAATGAAGGGAGAAAATGACAATCCCCAGAAGGAAGTGGAAATGGTGAAAAGATCCTGACTGAAAGAGAAAAAGAAAATGACCAACGAACAAAGGAGCTACAAGATGAGAATGACGGGCTCCAGAAGGAAGTGGAAACACTAAAGAAATCACAGGAGGAAATTAAAAAGGAAATTTAACATTTATCCAATCAACAGGAAAGGATTGGAAAAAGCCTCAGAAGCAGAATGGAAGAAGCAGAAAAAAGCATATCATATATGCAGGATAACATGGTCCATCTAGAATGCTCATGTAAAGATTATGAAAAATTTTTTAAAAAATACAAAAGTGGAACAACCAAGAAATGTGGGACACTGTGAAAAAACAAACCTCTGCATCATAGGGATAGATGAAGGAGAAGAATACCAAGACAACACTATTGACCAGAACTTCAACAGTATAATAGTAGAAAATTTCCCCAAACTGAAAAAAGATAAACCCACTAAAATATAAGCAGCACATAGAACACAAACCAGAAAAGAAATTCCCCATGCCATATAATTGTTAAGACACTAGATGCTCAAAACAAAGACAAAATACTGAAAGCTACAAAAGAAAAACAACAAGTAGTATATAAGGGGAAACCAATCAGAATTACAGCTGACTTCTCAGCACAAACTCTGAAAGCTAAAAGAATGTGGACCAAAGTATTCCCTGTACTAAACGACTTTATATGCCAACCCAGACTATTATACCTAGTAAAAAATGTCAATCTAAGTTGAAGGAGAAAGAAGAATCTTTCACAACATGAAAAGGATGAAAGCATACATGTCTAAAAAACCAACACCAGGAAATCCTCAAAGCCATCCAAAGAACAGAGGAAAGAAGCAACTATCCCTACGCAATTAAAGAAAGAAAGCAACAAAATCATAACAGAGTAAACATAAACCTAGACCAAGAATGCAAACTAAAAATAAGGTAAAATAAGCAACACACATCTCTCAATAATAACCTTAAATACTAATGGTATAAACTCCCCGGTCAAAAGGCATAGACTGGGAAAATGCATTAGGAAACTGAACCCTTCTATATGCAGTCTACAAGAAATACCTCCTTGTCAAAGGAGAACGAATCATGAAGACTTCACAATCCTAACTGTCTATGCACCAAAGTTTGGTGCACCTCACTTGATAAACATTAATCTGCAGGACCTCAAGACACAGATTAATCCTAACACACTAATAGTGGGAGACTTCAACACCTCACTTAGCCCCTTGGATAAATCAACAGGACAAAAAATAAATAGGGAGACATGCATCTCAGTCTTTTTAAAGTTTTTTTTTTTTTTTTTCAGAGGTTTATTGTTTGGGCAGAAGTTAACTGTTTCAGTCAACTCTTTGACACTGTCCTTTTGTCATTGTTCTTCCCTCCCATTTGTATTGTTTCAAAATATACTTATATATAGGCCACATATATACCTAAATTATGACCTCAGAAAATAAACTGTATGTTAATTCCAAAATATGTTTAGGAGTTCAAATTTCCCTTTAATTTTATATTACTTTAAAATATGAATTCATACCCTCTACCAATATAGCACAATTACAAAGTCTGAAAATAAGTGGTAAGTTAATTCCAGAACCCATTAAGGGGTTGACATATTTTTGGTCTTTTTTTTTTTTTTTTTTTTTTTTTTTTTTTTTTGAGACAGGGTCTCCCTGTAGCCCCAGCTGTCCTGGAACTCACTCTGTAGACCAGGCTGGCCTTGAACTCACAAAGATCCGCCCCAAGTGCTAGGATTAAAGGCGTGTGCCACCATGCCTGGCAAAGGGGTTGACATTTTAACAGCACAGTTGTTTTCATATAAAAAGAAATATAACATTAATGTTGCTCAGCTTGCCTTTCAACTAGGCATTTGGTGCTAGCATCCACAAGTGAAGGATAGCATTTGCCATTTGTTTTTCTGGGACTGTGTTACTTCACTTAGCATAATGGCTTTGAGTTCCATCAATTTACCTGCAAAGTTCACAATGTCATCTTTCTTTACCACTGCATAAAATTCCATTGTGTAGATGTACCACATTTTTTATCCACTTGTCAGTTGAGGGACACTTGAATTGCTTCCAGGTCTTCACTATTGTGAAGAGAGCTGCAATAAACATACATATGCATGTATCTCTGTGATAAGATGAGTTTGTGGGTATATACCCAGGAGTGGTATGTCTGGTTCAGGTATTAGATTTTCTTCTAACAGTTTCAGAATTTTAGGTTTTATATTGAGGTCTTTGAACCATTTGTATTGACATTTGGGCAGGGTGATAGATAAGGGTCTAATTTCATTTTTCTACAGGTAAAGATCTTGTTTTGAGGGCACGATTTGTTGAAGATGCTGTCTTTCCTCTGATGAGAGTTTGTGGCACCTTTGACAAATATCACATGGCTTTAATACTGTTCACTCATGTTTATATGTGATGTATTGCTCCTTTAATCTACATACTTGTTTTGTGCCAGTATCATGATGTTATTAAGACTGTAGCTCTGTAATATTTTTTGAGATGTGGTATAGTAATCCCTACTGCATTGCTATTTTAGATCAAGGTCACTTTGTCTACCTGAGAACTTTTGTGATTCCATATTTATTTATGATTTACTTTTTCAAATTCTGTGGGCCTGTCATTCTCACAACATTAATTCTACCAATCCTTGAGCATGAGATATGTTTTTATCTCCTTGTGTCTTGAGCAATCACTTTTTTCAAAGGTTTAAATTTTTTCTTGCAGAGATCTTTAATGTCACTTGTTGGGTTGTTACTTTTGCAAATGTGTTTCCATACATCCTTTCTTTGAGTGCTTATTATTGGCATATAGAAAGGGTACTGTGGGGTTTTTTGTTGTTGTTTTTTTGGCGAGGGTCTTTTCGAGACAGGGTCTCCCTGTAGACCTGGCTGTCCTGGAACTCACTCTGTAGACCAGGCTGGCCTTGAACTCACAAAGATCTGCCTGCCTCTGCCTCCCGATTGCGAGGATTAAAGGCGTGCGCCACCATGCCTGGCTAGGGTACTGTGCTGTATAGCTTTAGTGCCAACTTGACACACCTGGGTTGAGGGAGCCTCAATTGGGGAATTGGCTCCATTGGACTGGCCAGGTCTGTGGAGTATTGTCTTGATTGTGGGGCAATGTGGGAGGGCCCAGCCCACAATGAGTTGGTGCCACACTGGGCAGGTTGTTGTGTAAGGTATAAGAAGGCAGGCTGGGCATGGGCCAGGGGAGCAAGTCAGTGAACAGCATTCCTCCATGGCCTGTGCTTCAGTTCCTGCCTCCAGGTTCCTGCCCTGAGTTCCTGCCTTGGGCTCCCTAAGTGATGAACTGTGACCCAGGAGATGTAAGCTGAATAAACCCTTTCCTCCCCAAGTTGGTGTTGGTCAGAGTGTTTTGTCACAGCAATGGAAGACAAACTAGAACAGAAATTGGTACCAGAAGAGTGGGGTATTGCTGTGACAGACCTGACCTTGGTGTTTTGGGGAAGGATTGTGGAGGCGTTTGGAACTTTGGGCTGGGAAGATCATTGAATGCCTAAAGATTGTTGCTGTGGAGCTTGGAGCAGTTTTGCTGAAGGAGTTGTAGAAGATGGAGGCCTGGCTTGTGAAGTTTCTAGTTTCAAAGGAGAGCAGAGATCATCAGGACTGTGTAATCTGTGGGTTCTGGTCAGCTGGGGCTGTGGAGAATCAGCTGTAAGTAACAAGAGACCAGAACCTGAAGTGAAACTTTTGTGGTACTGGGGCAATTGATGCTGGTTAGCTGGGGCTGAAAAATCAGCTGTAAGTAACAAGAGACCAGCATCACTGAGGTGAAATCTTCTGGGGAGAATATCTTCAAGGTCAGCACACAGAAGCTGTGACCCAGAAAGGGCCTGAGCCTCCATCTCGAGCCAGAAGCCGGACTTGGTAACGTGTAAGAGTCTCCTATATGGTTCCGGTGTTGAAATTTGAGGGGGTCACAGAGAGCAGCCGAGGCTTGGCACTGTGAGAGGTCAGGAAAGACCATTGGTGGAAGTGCACCTCGGTTGCTGTGAAGACCCCAGGATTGCAGGGGTCATGGAGAGAAGCTGAGGCTTTGCACCAGGAGAGGTCAGAAGAGACCATTGGTGAAGGTGCTGCCTCAGTTTCAGTAGCGACCCCAGCTTTTTGGAGATGCCGGTACCCTGGGACGACCACCAAGAGCAGCGGTAGGTGTAGAATGGAGTCGGCCTGGGCCTGCGAGATGAGTGTGCCACGGACGGCAGAGTCGGAGAGGGGGAGCTGCCGAGACCCTTTGGAGCCCAGAAGATCGTGAGTGAATCCCAGGTGTCCAGCCTTGAGCTACTTGCTGGACTTAGGTTTTGTTTGAGAGTGCCTGATTCTTCCCTTTGAAATAAGACAGTACTTGTTTTGGATTTTACAGCAGCCCACAGTTAAGAGACTTTTNTATATAGAAAGGGTACTGTGGGGTTTTTTGTTGTTGTTTTTTTGGCGAGGGTCTTTTCGAGACAGGGTCTCCCTGTAGACCCGGCTGTCCTGGAACTCACTCTGTAGACCAGGCTGGCCTTGAACTCACAAAGATCTGCCTGCCTCTGCCTCCCGATTGCGAGGATTAAAGGCGTGCGCCACCATGCCCGGCTAGGGTACTGTGCTGTATAGCTTTAGTGCCAACTTGACACACCTGGGTTGAGGGAGCCTCAATTGGGGAATTGGCTCCATTGGACTGGCCAGGTCTGTGGAGTATTGTCTTGATTGTGGGGCAATGTGGGAGGGCCCAGCCCACAATGAGTTGGTGCCACACTGGGCAGGTTGTTGTGTAAGGTATAAGAAGGCAGGCTGGGCATGGGCCAGGGGAGCAAGTCAGTGAACAGCATTCCTCCATGGCCTGTGCTTCAGTTCCTGCCTCCAGGTTCCTGCCCTGAGTTCCTGCCTTGGGCTCCCTAAGTGATGAACTGTGACCCAGGAGATGTAAGCTGAATAAACCCTTTCCTCCCCAAGTTGGTGTTGGTCAGTGATTTATCACAGCAACAGAAAAGTGACTAATATAGGTACTGTTTTTTATAAATTGATTTTGTAACCTGCCACATTGCTGACAGAGATAATCATTTCTAAGAGTGTTTCTGGTGGAAATTTGGGATTCTCTTATGTATAAAATAATATCATCTGAAAATAGGAGTAATTGCCCTCCGCTTTTATAGACGTATTCTTTTATTTTCATTCTCTTGTCTTATATCACTATAGCAAGATTTTCAATCACTATATTGAAGGGAATGATGACAGTAGTCAGCCTTTTATGGTTCCTGACTTTAAGGGGAATGCCTCTAGTTTTTCTCCATTCAGAATGATGTTGTCTGTGGCTTTGCCATCTAATGTTTTAATTATGTTGAGGAGTGTTCCTTCCATTCCAAGTTTTTCCTAGGACTTTTAATATAAATGCATATTGGATTTTATCAAGGGACCTTTCTACATTTACTGAAATGATCATGTGAGGTATGTCTTCACATTCATTTAAAGCTTATGACTTTTTTGACTTAGGAACATTGAACCATCCCTACATTGCAGAGTTAAAGCTGACTTAATGATGGTGTATGATCTTTTGGAAGTGTATAAAAATATTTTGTAAGTATTTTGATGAGAATCTATCTTATTTATGGGCCTACAGGTTTTGTTGTGGTGGTGTTTATTGTGTCTATATCTGGTTTTGATATAATAGTAACACTGACTTCATAGAAGGAGTTTTTGAGTTCTCACTCCTTTTTAATAGCTAAGTAGTATTGGTTGATGATCATTTCTGAAGGTCTGGCAAAACTCTGCTGTGTAGTCATCTGGGCCTGGATTTGATTTTTACTTGGGAGATTTTATATTAGTATTTTGACTCCTTGTTTATTAAGTGTATTTTTAACTTGTTGATCTCTTCATGATTTATATTGTAGGATGCTTTTTTCACTGAAATGATGGTGGCCATTGGTATACAGAAACCACTTAGTTTCATGGGGTCCATTTGTCAATATCTTTCTTATAGCTTCACTAGGCCTATTTAAAAAGTACCTTCTCTGTGCCTATAAGTTCCATTGTTTTACCTACTCTATTCTCTACCCAAATAAGAGCATCCTTGATCAAATTGGAGTTGAAATTTTGCATAGTAAGAGATAGGTCAGCCCATCCAGAGTCTCTTTTCTAAAGAAGGTCATGTCTTCCTCACCCCAAGCTGGCCTCTGGTATGCATTTCTGTAGTTCTGTGCTAGGTTTTTGTCCAGCTAAGCTTACATGAGTGACAGGGGCAGGGGGGATTATTCCTGCTAACACTGTTTTCAAAATTTGAGAATACGAGCATTAATTTTTCATTGAATGTTTAATAGAATCAGAATCAGGCTGGGAACTTTATATATATATATATATATATATATATATATAGAGAGAGAGAGAGAGAGAGAGAGAGAGATAGTGATCTAAATTCAGTCTTTTACATGTAGCTATCCAGTTTAACTTGCACCATTATTTAAACACTATTTTTTATTGTTGTTTTATTGGGACAAAAGCTTTGTCAAAAATCAGATGTCTGTAGTTTAGTAGACTTAAATATGTGTCTTCAATTATATTGCATTAATCAGTAGCTCTGATTTTATGCCAGCACTGTGCAGTTACTCTTAAAGCTCTGTAATATGACTTAAAATCAAGGATCATGATGGATGCCTCCAGCTTGTCTATTGTTCAGGATTCCTGTGGCTGTCCTCAGATCTGTGTGTTTCCATCCAAGATCGGACATTATTTTTCCAATTTATGTGAAGAATTCTGTGGGTATTTTTTGGTCTTTTTTGAGACAAGGTCTCTTTGTAGCCCCTGCTGTCCTGAACTCACTATGTAGACCAGGCTGGCCTTGAACTCATAGAGATCTGCATGCCTCTGCCTCCCAAGTGCTGGGATTACAGGTGTGCACCATCATGCTCGCACTTCTTGGTATTTTAATGTGAATTTTTTTCAGTCTGTAGACTGACTTTGTTTAGGTAACCATTTTCAAAGTATTAATCCAGAAGCTGGAGAGATGGCCTAGCAGTTAAGAGCGCCGACCGCTCTTACAGAGGACCCGGGTTCGATCCCCAGCACCCACATGGCGGCCGAGAACCATCTGAAACTCCAATTCCAGGAGAACTCCAGTTCCAGGGGAATCCAACACCCTCTTCTGACCTCCGCGGCATTTCACGACAGGGGTGCACAAACTTGCATGCAGACAATACATTGATATACAAACAGAAATAAATAAATGCCGGGCGTGGTAGCGCACGCCTTTAATCCTAGCACTTGGGAGGCAGAGGCACGTGGATCTCTGTGAGTTCGAGGCCAGCCTGGTCTACAGAGTGAGTTCTAGGACAGCCAGAGCTACAGGGAGACCCTGTCTCAAAAAGACTAAAAAAAAAACAAACAAACAAACAAAAAAACCAAAGCATTAACGCAATCTATCCATGGCCATGGAAAGTCATTCCATTTTCTTTTATTTTTGGCAATTTCTTTCTGAGAATTTTTTAAATTTTTTATTAGATACTCCTTTAGCTCCTCAGTTACATGTGTTCCAATATATTTTGTTTGTTTCGAGGCTATCATGAATAAAAATATTTCAGTGATGTTATTCTCTGTAAGTTTGTTGTTGGTATACAGGAAGGCTTTTGATTTTTTATGATAATTTTATATCCTCCTTTTCTGAATATGTTTGGATGGTCTTTCTTTTGCTGAGAGAATGTTATTGAAGTCAACTATTATCAGCGTGTTGGAGATGACTTATGAGTTTAGATCAACTAGTGCTTATTTTATTAAAATAGGACCAGCCTATTATGACCCCATAGCCCTATTTGAGCCTAGACCCTTTCCCACTGTTGGAAAACTACCAGGATGACGTACCCAGTTCTCATCCACCAGGCAAGAATATTAGATTGAATGATAATGTTAAAGAACTCCTATGCTTAAGCAAAGAATACAAGAGATTTTTAAAAAGCAGAAACAGAATATGTAGGAAATGTAAAATACCATGAAAATATCAAATCTGTATATCATGGACATAGAGGAAGGAAAAGAATTTCAGGTCAATGGCACTTGTAGATTTATAGAAGAAAAATTTCCTAAATTAAGGAAAGACATATGCTCACAGATAAAATAAATATGCAGAATCTCAAATAGACAAGACAAGCACAGAACTCCCCATGGCATATCATAGTGAAAACACTAAATGCACAGAACAGATTGTAGTGAAATGACCATGGGAAAAGAAGTTACATAAAGCTCATCAGAACAATAGGTGACTGTTCAGTGCAAACTATAAAAGCCAGAAGAGTCTGGAGCAAATTATAAATGATCACATATTCCAACCCAAAATACTTTTTGCAGCTCAACTGTCTATAATTGTTTAAGGCGAAAGAAAAACTAATTAAACAAAAAGGCTGATGTAATTCATGTCCACCAATCCAGCATTACAGAAAACACTTGAACCAATAGAAATGACTGAGTAGAGGGGTGCTCATACCCAAGAGGCTACAGACAGAAAGTGAATTGAAGGTCTAATTATGGAAGCACTAAATAGGTCTAAGAATACAAAGAGAAAATAAAATAACCAATACACATCTTTCAGTAATAAATTCATACATCGATGGTCTCTACTCCCCAGTAAAAACACACAGATGAGTTGAATAGATTAAGAAGCAAAATATAGTGTTTTGTTTTCTACAACAAACTCATCTTACCTTCAAGGATAACCACCATCTCAGGGTGACAGGAGAGAAAAAACAGATTCCAACCAAGATCTATGCCAGCTACAACCAGACAAAAACAAAGTATAGAAGTGGATAAGAAGCCCCTGCAATGACTGACAAAATTTGAGGAACTAATGAGCACTGAGGCATGTGACACTAAATGGGCTGACTAGGCTCCTGTGGATGGACGCACACCGAGGGACATTTGAGGACACAAACCTGTCTGGATAAGCCTTAACATATGTGAGAGAGTGCATGAAATCTGGTGAGTGGGCTATGGGGGATGAGATAGGGTAGACGTTCTGAATATGGTCTGAATGTATTGTACAAAATTTGAAAAAAATCAAAAAAAAAAAAAAAAGAAAAAAGGAAAGAAAAAAATGGCTGTTGCTGTTTGGATACGTAAATGTTTAGAATTCTAAAATCCTTGTGGTGATTTTTTTCCTTTAATGTGAATAAAGTGTCTTTACCTTTGAACTTGACTTTCCTAGATAGCAGAATAGCTATGCCTATCTGTTGCTTATTTTCATTTGTTTAAAATCTCTTTTCCATCCTTTTACCCTAGTATGGTGTTCCTCTTGGATGGTGACATCTGTCTCTTGGAGGCAGCAAAATAAAAGATTCTGCTTTCTAATGTAATTAGGCAGTCTGTGTCTTTTTAAAGTGGAATTGTACTGTCAGCATTGGGAATTATTATTCACTAATGTTTATTAATTCCTGTTATCTTGTTGACTTGCTGATCTCTTATACTGCTTTGGCTAATGTTCTGAAACTTTATTCCTTGTGCATTCTTGGGTGTGTTTAATCTTCTCTTCAAACATTAGCCTCAATCTCAATATCCTTAGTAGAGTTGATTCAGTGTACATAAATTTCAGAAATCAGTTTTTTTTAATTTTTTTAAATTTTATTTATTTCAGTATGTGTATGAATGTACTGTCTGCATGCAGGTTTATGCACCCATGTCGTGCAATGCCGTGGAGGTCAGAAGAGGGTGTCGGATTCCTCTGGAACTGGAGTTCTCCTGGAATTGGAGTTTCAGACAGTTCTTGGCCGCCATGTGGGTGCTGGGGATCGAACCAGGGTCCTCTGTAAGAGCGGTCAGTGTTCTTAACCGATAGGCCATCTCTTTTTTTTTAATTTTATTTATTTCTATATGTGTATGAATGTACTGTTTGCATACAGGTCTGTGCACCTGTGTCGCGCAATGCCGCAGAGGTCAGAAGAGGGTCTCAGATTCCCCTGGAACTGGAGTTCTCCCGGAATTGGAGTTTCGGACGGTTCTTGCCCGCCATGTGGGTGCTGGGGATCGAACCCGGGTCCTCTGTAAGAGCGGTCGGCGCTCTTAACCGCTAGGCTATCTCTCCAGCCCTCAGAAATCAGTTTTTATTGTGATATTTTTCTTTTGCCTTTGATTACAATTTGTTAATTTGGGTAGATATAATAGCCTGGAAATTGATCTATGGTCTTTCAAACTTGAATAATACTAGTCTATGTCCTCCTGTATTTAAAAGTTTCCATTTATGGTGGGACTGTGGGGGTTTGGGCACAACAGTCTGTAGATTGGTTTTGCACGAAGGATGCTTATACTCATGGATTATCACTTATAGCTAAAAAATGAAAAAAAAAAAAAAAACCTGAAAGATGCAGGACAGTTATGGCAGAATACATGATCTGGGATGGGGTGGGGGTGGGGGGGAAGGGAAAAGGAAATATGCCTGATCTGAATTGGAAAATGATGTACGAAATGCACAAACCATCAATAAAAATTAAATTAAAAAAAAAAAAAAGAACTGGCGAACCTCAGGTCTCATCTCAGAAGAAAAAAAAAAAAATGTTTCCATTTAAAGTGGGGTGTTGTAGCCCGGCATGGTGGTGCTTGCCTTTAATCTTAGCACTTGGGAGGCAGAGGCAGGCAGATCTTTGTGAGTTCAGGGCCAGCCTGGCCTACAGAGTGAGTTCTAGGTCAGCTGGGGCTACAGGGAGACCCAGTCTTGAAAACATCAAAAATATAATAATAAAAAAAAAAAATAAAGTGGGGTATTGTGGCACACACCTTTGATCCCAGCACTTGGGAGGCAGAGGCAGGCGGATCTCTGTGAGTTCGAGGTTAGCCTGGTCTACATAGCAAACTACAGGCCAGCTGAGGCTAAAGGGAGCCCCGTCTCAAAAAGACCAAAAAATAAAATAAAATGAAATAAAATAAAATAATAAAAATTAAAACAAAAGTTTCCATTGAAACTTCAGCTGTATTTCTGATGATCTTACACTTAAACGGGGCTTGATCTTTCTCCCTCACTCCTTGTCTATGTTATCCATATTAAGTATTTTGATTTTTTTATGTGAAGCTGCTAATTTCTTTTCTGATCATATGCATTTAGTGTTCTGGATACCACTTGTACCTTCACAGTCATCTCTTTCCTTAAACCTGGGGACTTTTCTTCTTGACTTTGTTAAAGACATAGTCTGCGTTTTCCATATTTGTTTCTTCTTATTCTTCTACACCTATGATTCACAGGTTTGGTGTATTTAGTGTTCCAGTGATCCTTCATATACTTTTCCTGGGTTAATGTAGAATTAATCTTTTCTTTGACTGAGTAATCTACTTTATCAACCTTGTCTTCAGGATTTTGTATTTTGTCTTCCAGTTTATCTAAATCGTCGGCGATGCTTTCCTGTGAGCTTTTTGTCTGATATCTTGAGTTTTTCATTTTGCATCTATATACTTTCACTTTGGCTTCTCGTTAATAACTCTATCTCTTTATTAAATCTAACTTCATTTTCTCAATGGCTTTAGTCATTCATTCAGCTCTTAGCTAATGTTTTCATAGTTTTTAATTCAGTCTTTTATTCATGTCTTCTTTGACTTCCTGAAGCATGCTTATAATTGCTTTTTTGAAATTATTGTGCATCAGCAGCATTACCTTTTTTAGGAAAATTAATGATGAATGTGCCAATTTCTGATGGAGATATATGGTCTTGGTTATTCATGATTTTGTGTTTTTGCAATGAGACCAAGGTATCTGGATTTATGTTTTCGGTAGTTGTTCTTGGTATGGATAGCTAATCTCATCTTTGTTTTGTGACTTTTATATCTTTGGTTGATGCTCTCTGAGGGGTGCTTGGTATTCACTCTTGGACCAATTTTATGTTGATGTCTAAATGGGGTAGGAAGTGATCTCAGTTCAGCTAAGGATAGGTGCAACTTTTGATTCAGTGGTTGCAGAACAGACTCCACCCACTTTTGAGTGTCTGAGTAGGCTAGTTGTCTTCTAGATAGGCATATCTATTCTGCTGTCTGAATCAACTCTGCTAAGGATATTAAGATTGAGACTAATGTTTGAAGAGAAGATTAAACACACCCAGGCAGGCTGTCAGAGCGGCTTTAATTTTTTTTTATTAGAGTGATGGTTTGATTACAATTCAGGGGTAATGAAGAAATTTGAAAATGTAACTCTACTTCACAACCACAGTTTATTGGGATGATCATATGCAAGAGAAGTTGTATAGAATGGAGCAAGTTGGTCAGATGTAAATGTAATGCAAGATATGCCAATGGGAGTAGGATGATGGAAAGGAAACAGTGGTAGAGTAATTCACAGGTCTGGTTGGTGTGCTGAAGTAATCCATCTGGGCATGGAAATCAGGATTGTGAGTAGGGAGTGCTAGGGTGAGGACCTCAGAGGTATAATTGAACTCATGGATATGGTGGATTCACAGAGCTACATGACTCAATAAAGTCTAAGATATGGGACAGTGTACAGGAAAGATTGTAGTTGAGGAACCCACAATTCTGGTAGAACTCATAGGTCTGCTGGTTTCATGGAAATAGCCTACTACAAGGAAGTTTGGATCAATCTCTGTCTTATTGCCCAATAGCATTGTATTTATGAAGTTGGATGCATCAGAGTTTGTTGTATATATGTTCACAAGTGCAATATCTTCCTGGTCAATTGCCCATTGAACAAGAATGAAGTGAGTCTCTTTATCTCTGCTGATTAGTTTTATTTTGTTTCCTATTTTTTTCAGATATTTGAATTGCAAGTCCTGCTTTGCTTCTTAGTGCCATTTGCATGGATTATTTTTTTTCCATCATTTCAAATTAAGATAGTGCCTTTCTTGATGGTGAGATGGATTTCTTGAGAAACAAAAACAAAGAGAGAGAGCTTTTTCTCTTAATCTATTCAACAATCCTTTGTCTTTTGATTGGGGAGTTCAGTCCATTGATACTTAAAATTATTATTGAAAGATCTATATTGGTTCTTGTCATTTAAATTTCTGTTTGTGTTCTTCGTTTAACTTTGTGTTTCCACAATTATACCTTCATTTTGTTTCTTTCTTTTGCCTCCTGTGTATAGTCATTCATTCTTCTACTCTCTGTAGTGCTTCAGTATTTTCTGAATGGCTCATTTTTGTGACTATTAATACTTTCAATCTGTTCATGTCATAGTAAATTTTTCTTTCCCCTCCAACTATAATAGACATTTTTGCTAGAAAAATTATTCTTAGTTGACATCCATGGTCATTTAGAAACTGGAATACTTTGGTCTAGGCTCTCTGGCTTTCATAGTTTGCACTGAAATGGCAGCTGTGTATCTGACTGCTTTTCCTTCATATGTGATTTGTTATTTCTCATTTGCAGCTCTCATTACACTCTTTGTACTGTACATTTTGTGTTTTTACTATGATGTGCCATGAAGAATTTGTTTTCTATCCTGTTGATTTGTTGTTTTGCATGCTTCTTGTATTCGTATTTGCCTGACTTTCCCTAATATGGGGAGATTTTTTTCTATAGGCCTGGATGAGCAGTCTGCACTCACTAAAACATGCACTTTGGCAGCCATTTTGGCACCCAGCTTTCTCCCCAGCCCCAGGGACTCTAGAGTTGGCCCAAGGAACAGAGTCTCTAAAAACTTCAGTTAAGGAATTGCCAGAGAGTTTAATGCTTTTTCCTAGAGAGAATGAGGAAAATTCATCAATTACAGGCCCCTTCCGTGCTAACTTCATGTTTATCTCAGGCTGGAGCCCAGAGACGTTCTGCGCAGCATGACACTGGGCAGATGAGAGAGAGTGGCCTGTGAAAACCCTCTCCCCTTACAAGCTCTTAGGCTCTCCACCTAGATGAGCTGTCTGGTTAGGAGGGTTTCTGGATCCACAGCTCTATTTCTCTTCAGTAGCACCATTTCTGGAGGGATCAGTTATAATCTGCTGCCAGATGGCTAGTCTATTCAAAAGTCTAATTTATCCCTCAAGTCCTGTTGAATATCTGATCAATACAATTATCCTGAGTTGCTTCTCCTTCCTCTATACCTATGATACATAATGGTGGTTTTATCACAGCAACGAAAAAGTGACTAACACAGTATGAAAAGCTGGTTGGATCAGATGACTCTAGCCCACCTGTTAGGAGCTCTCCCAGAGGTCCATGTCAGTCACCAATCAGATACTTTCAGGCTTCTTTTTTTTTCATGCCCATTTTCAGTAATATTTTTTTTATTGTTAAACTTAAAGGTCTATATCTCTGCTAGCCAGCAAGCACAGCACACTTTGGGAAGTTCAGTGAACAGATGTTGGATTCAAGTCCTCTCAAGTAGTTTTCAAAGTTCTGGGGCTCTAATAAAAAGCAGAGTATTCTATCACTGCAGCAGTGGGAGAGGCTGCAGATGGTCTCAACATAGGGAGATGTGCATGGTGCAATCTGCGAAGCTCACCGCCATGCAGAGGCTGGATTCAGGCACCCTCAGGCAGTCCAAACATGTTTGGCTTATCTTTTTCTCTACTCTTAGACAACTAGGTAACTTGGCTATAGTTTGCAGTGTGGCAATAAACATTGGTGTGTAAGTATCTCTCTGGTATCTTGATTTGGAGTATAGGTCGGTCATATGGTATTTCCAATTTTACTCAATAGAGGAGCCAAAATACTGGTTTCCGTAATGACTAAAGTTATTTACAATACCAACAGCACTGTATGGAGTTTTGTCCACATTCTTGGCAGCATTTTTTCTTATTTTGATTTCCTGATTACTGGGTTCCTGGCTGGTTTGAAATGGAATCACAATGTAGGTTTTATTTTTATTTGGCTGAGGCCTAACCACGTTGAACATTTTTCAAATGTGTATTCTTTACTTGAATTTAATAATTTCAAAGCTATTGATTCATTAATTCCTTTGTTGACTTGGTTTGACTTTTGAAATTTTTTAGTTGTTTGTCTTTTCTAGAAATTTATTGTCTGTTAGATATGCAGCTGGCAAGCTTTTTTTTTTTTTTTTTGCTCCTTCTGTAGTCTGTTTCTTCACAATGCTGTTTGCTATATTATATGGAATTTCAAATTTTATGATGTTCATACTAAAAATTCAAAGTTCCCTCTTATATTATTTTTATTTATCCCAGAAAAGCCACTTTTAGCATTGCTTGAAGGCTGAGTTTCTTAGCACTAAATATTTGGTTTCTATTCATCTTAATGTCTTGCTTTGCCTTTATTCCTGCAGGATATATTTGCTGCATATAGAAGCCTAGGTTGACAGCTCATTTCTGTTTCATCATGCTAAAAATCAGCTCCCTCTGATTCCTGTTCTCCAGAATTTCTGACAGGAAATCAGTGTTCCCTTGAGGTGACATTCTCAGTATGTGATGTAGTAATTTTCTTAAAACACTCAAGATTTTTTTCTCTTTTTCCTTCATGCTCAATGCATTGGATAAAGTTTCATCCTTATACTTGTGCAGCAGATGTTCTAAGAAAAACTAATCTTCTTTGGGTAAGGTCTGCCCTGTGAACACACTATTTGATGTGTGTCTGAGATTGTGGGGGATTGACCTTCACATACTCTGGAGAAGATAATGTGTCCTATGCCAAGTATAGACAGAATATTTTGCACTGAAACAAATGGTAAGGCAGTGGAAAACTTATAAATATTCTTTACAGGGACTGGAGAGATGGCCTAGCGGTTGAGAGCACCAACGCTCTTGCAGAGGACCCGGGTTCGATCCCCATCACCCACATGGCGGCTAAGAACCGTCTGTAACTCCAATTCCAGGAGAACTCCAGTTCCAGGGGAATCTGAGACCCTCTTCTGACCTCCGTGGCATTGCGCGACACGGGTGCACAGACCTGCATGCAGACAGTACATTCATACACATACAAAGATAAATAATAATAAAAAAAATTAAAAAAAATTCTTTACAAACAACTTTCTCTTTCTCATATTTCATTATTCCCTTAAAAGTCCATTGTCATCAAAATTAGAAGATGAAGAACAAAAGTCGTGTGCCCTTTGAACAGGCAGACAGAAACTTCTCTAAATGCATGGTTGCCAGGAAAAGTCTAAAGTCTTCTGTCATGCAGGACAGATACATATTTCTGAAATCACAGGTCATGGTTATATTGCAATTACTATGTCAGATTCTAGGATATCATTTCAACACAGCTGACTCTATTTTCAGAGTAAGAGGTGAGGCATGGGAGGACTAGGCCTAGTAAGTACAGAAGCATCACAGTTTAAAAGAGGTACAGAAGACATGACTTATTGCCAATGTTGGATTTCACTGTCAGTGACAATCATCATTTGAGCCAAGTCAGTATAAATACTACAACTCAAAAACCCTAGGACCCATCTGGAAAGATGGGAAAGTGTCTTTTGACAGTATTTCAAGCCAACTGAACAAATTCTGAAGGTGCAGTAATATATTTATAAACAATATATAAAGTATAAATATTTAATATTCTAAACTTGGGATTAACAAGATATATCTTCAAGGCTCAGTGATTAAGCAGTTTCATGCAAGTGTGAGGACTGGGTTTTGAATCCCAAGAACTTCAGATAATAAATTCCTGGTAGGCATGGTCTGCATCCTGTAATTCCAGTCTGGCAAGACAGATACAAGGTGGTTGTCAAGATGGTGCATGTCATCAAGCTCTGTGTTTGATTGGGAGGCCTTATCTCGCTCCCAGATCCTGCCTACCTCTCCCATCAACACCAAGCTCTGGGTTTGCTTGGGAGACCCTAAATCACTTCCAGATCCTGCTGGCCCCTCCAATATACACCAACTTCATCCTTCATACCTCTAAAACACATTGTTCCTGCAACTGTGACCTCAAGTAAGCATTAATGCAGATCTTAAACTTGACCAACATTAACTTCACTCATCATGGTACCCAGTGACTACATGGCTCCTGTGACCCCATGACAGATATATATTCTCAGAACACTTCCCTTTGCCAGGTAGGCAATTCCAGGATCCATAACTCTCCCTACCAAGCATCCAACAACCACTCTGCCTGAGGACCACTTGGTGCCCTACAACCATAATTCCAGATAGGGACTTCCAGTATGGCCTCTACCTTGCCTGCCTCTGCCTCCATGTGGTATCCTGAATCTGGCTTTCTGTGAGCTCCACTCCCATTGTGACTGTAGCCCTGCATCAAAGAACCACATAGAGAATTAGATGAGTCATCTGTAGAAAATTGGCACAGAGCATCTTCTAATCCTACAGAAAGTTTTATAACTTAGAAATCCACCTTACTCTAGCTGTGCTAAAAAAGTACTGATATTCCATGCCAGATCAGCACATACATGCCTCAAGACTGACCTGCAAGCCCATTTCATCAAATCCACAACAAAGTTTCAAACACCCATTCAACAAATGTGAGCCTCTATATCCATATAAGAAACACTGACTAGCAGGGCTTGGTGGCACACACCTTTAATCCTAGCACTCCAGAGGCAGAGGCAGGGGGATCTTTGTGAGTTCAAGGCCAGCCTGGTCTACAGAGTGAGTGTTCCAGTACAGCTGGGGCTATAGGGAGACCCTGTCTTGAAAAGACCAAAAAAGAAAAAGAAAAAGAAACACTAACTATAGATATGTAGGTCCCATTCCAAAGCACACAAACAAAAACAACAAAAAGAACAGGAATAACGAAGATAATATGTCATCTCAATCAGAAATTAGTTACTCCATCATAATGTTCGGTGAAAAAGCAATCAATGCAGAAGACAGTGGTTTCAAAATACCAATTACAAATTTGTTCAAGGAACTCCAAGAAGTTATGCATAAATTCCATGGAAGACTGATATTACAAACAAATGAATGAAATAAAGAAAATAATTTGAGATCTGTGAGGTATTTAAATGAGAAAGTTCCACTTGGGTTCCAAGTATTTGGACACTTCATCTCCATTTCTTCTCTGTTTGTGGAGGTTGCAGAAACCTTAGTAAATGTGCCCATGCTAGGGAAAGCATGTCACTAAGAGTAGCTTTGAGAGTCCACAAGCCTCACTCCATAGCTAGTTCCTCACTCTGCATCCTGTAACCACTTAAAGATGTGAGCTCTCAGCTTCTCTTCCAGCCACTTCTGGTGGCATGCCTCCCCTCCATTATTGACTCTTGCCCTGCTGGGAATGAAAGCCAAATAAATTCTTAATTCTATAAGTGGCCTCAGTCATGATGTCTTATCGCAGGAGCAGTAAAGTAACCAATACAATATAGAAAGGTTAAGTAATAAAGGAATGTACTCTGTGAAGAAAATCCAAACTGAAAGAAAACCTTGGAAATGAAAAACACATTGTGAGGTAAAAATTTCAACATGACCAATAGAATGGATCACAAGAAAAAAAAAATAGATAGCCTTGAAGAAAATATAGAGAAATAAGATCACTCTGTGAAAAACAACAACAACAACAAAATATATAAGAGAATCAAATGTTCAGGAAGTCTTAGACATTATAAAAAGACCAAATTATGATTCTTAGAAATGGAAGAATAGAAAACCAAAGCAAAGAGATAGGATATATTTTTACCAAAATCATGGAAGAAAATTTCCCAAATCTAAGGAAACAGATTCCTATCAACATGAAAAAGACATGTACAACACCAAATGTAGGAGACCAGAAAACATAAAAATTGAAGTGGTAAATATACAGGAAGAAGCCATATTGAATGTTGTGAGAGAGAAAGAGCAAGGCACATACAAAAGCAAGCCCATCAGAATAGCATCTAACAATACAATGGAAACTGTTAAAGCCAGAAGGGCTATTATTCAACAATTTCTTTAAGACTATAGATACCTCCCCAGGGCCTTATATGCAGCAAAGCTTTCAGTTGCTATCAAAGGTGAAAGAAAATCTTTACATGATAAAAAAAGATATTTGGAATTCATGAGCACTTAATCAGCTCTACAGAAAGCACTAGAAAGAATATTTTGGTTTGAAGATAAGGTTAAACATAGTCACAGGCACAGGGAATAAAAAAAATTGTAGAAGAGTTTATCCAAAGAAATCCAAGAAAACATCACAATTGGAAAAACATATTAGAAATTATATATTTTTCTGCAATAACTCTTAATATCAATGATATCAATTTCTCAATGAAGACACAAATTGGCTAACAGATTGAATTATAGAACAGTATGTAACTTTTTTACTGTGTACAAGAAACACATCACCATCAACGATCATCAGCTTAGAGTAAGAGGATCTAAAAGATGGTCCAAAGAAATGGAACAAGCAACTAGGCAAGCATGACTGTTCTAATATTTGACAAATAAACTTCAACACAAAACTTGTCAGAAGAGATAAAAAAAATTCTACTTATTTCTCATTAAACAAAGATTCCACCAAGAGAATATTATAATTCTAAATATATACACACCAAGTACAGCCATCCAAATTAGAGAAACCACCCACTCCTTTGCCTACTTCCACCTCTGGAACTAGGACAGGAACTCACTGCTCATGTGGAGACCACCCTTGTGAGTCAATCAGAACCCCACCCATTCCATTGAAATCTTCTCTGGGACTAAGCCATGAGTCTGGTGATGAAGCACTACAGACCACCATGGTGAACCAAACACTCAAACATCTTCATCATTCCCAGGCTCATATCCCTAGCTATGATTGAGTGACACACTGGACCTGACTGGGATCACCTCAGCTCACTCAAAGTATCAAAAGGGATAAACTGAAGCACAGAATAATTATTTACATCTGATCACCCAAACCAGAGCAACAATAAATACAGAACAAAAGTTCTAAGATGGCACAGCGATTAAGAGCACCAACTGCTCTTGCAGAGGACCCGGGTTCAATTCCCAGCACCCACAAGGCGGCTAAGAACCATCTTTAACTCTAGTTCTAGTGGATTCCAGCGCCCTCTTCTGACCTCTGCAGCATTACATGACATGGTTGAACCAACGTACATGCAGATGGTACACTCATACACATAAAAAATAAATAAATAGGGCTGGAGAAATGGCCTAGCGGTTAAGAGCACCGACTGCTCTTGCAGAGGACCCAGGTTAGAGCCCCAGCACCCACATGGCGGCTAAGAACCGTCTGTAACTCCAATTCCAGGAGAACTCCAGTTCCAGGAGAATCCGAGACCCTCTTCTGACCTCCGCGTCATTGCACGACACAGGTGCACAGACCTGCATGCAGACAGTACATTCATACACATACAAAAATAAATAAATAAAAAATTAAAATAAATAAATAAATAAAATTTAAAAAAAGGAAATGCAGACTGCAAATTCTTCTAAGACACACAACAACAAAAGTAGTATATATGCCCAGACCATAACACAGAAAGTATGAAAAACCAGGGCTAGAGAGATGGCTCAGTGGTTAAGAGTACAGATTGCCCTTGCAGAGGACCCAAGTTTGATTCCCAGCACCCACAAATTGGCTAACGACAGCCCATTAACTCAGTTCCAGAGGAGTCCAACGTTCTGTTCTGACCTCTACACTTACACAGAAAATGAAAATAACAAAATAATTTTTAAAAGTATGAAAAAAACAAGATAATATGTCACTGCTAAATCCCACAAGTCTCATAAAACTTTTTACAATAAGAACTATCCAGAGGAACGCCAGAATACAGAGCTTAAAATAATAATCATAAGCATGATCAAAGAATTTAAGGTGTTTACAGAACAATCACCTCAAATAACTCTAAGAGGATAAACTCTTTTTTTAAATACTTTTAAATTTATTTATTACTTTTTATGTGTATGAGTGTACTGTCTGCATGTAGGTTGGTACACCAATGTTGTGCAATGCTGCAGAGGTCAGAAGAGGGCATTGGATTACCCCGGAACTGGAGTTAAAGATAGTTCTTAGTTGCCATGTGGGTGCTGGGAATTGAACCCAGGTCCTCTGTAAGAGCAGTTGGTGCTCTTAACTGTGGAGCCATCTTTCCAGCCCTGAGATAAACTCTTAACTAAGGCTCAAGAAAATACAAACACACAACTGAATGAAAGGTAGAAATATTGAAGAAATTTCAAGCCGGAATGAAGATGGAATTGAAAAGTTCAATAATCCAATTAGAAAAGACAAGAAGCCTGGTGTGGTGGCGCACATCTTTAATCCTAGCACTTGGGAGGCAGAGGTAGGTGAATCTTTGTGAGTTCAAGGCCACCCTGGTCTACAGAGTGAGTTCCAGGACAGCTGGGGCTACAAGGAGACCCTGTCTCAAAAAGACCACTAAATAAATAAATAAATAAATAAATAAATAAATAAATAAATAAATAAATAAATAGAAATGAAAAGACAAGAGAAAGTCTTCCCAGGAGAAGGAGTCAAATGGAAACAGAATATTAAGACTTGAAAATAAAGGTGGAGGTATGGACCACTTAAATAAAGGTTAAGAGAAAATTAAAACACCAGAACAGAATATAGAAGAGCTGTGGACAGAACAAAATGACCCAGATCTGTGAATTATGAGTAGAGAAGAAGGTGAAGAATTTCAGTTCAATAACATTGAAGAAATATCCAACAGTGTTACAGAAGAAAACTTTCCTAAATGAAGGAAAGACATGCCTATATAAATCATACAGATACAAGCGCACACAAAACACCACACAGACAGGGTCAGAAAAAAACTCCACAACATCATTTTATTTTGTTTTTGTTTTGACAGGGTCTCGCTAAGTATTCCTCCTGTAAATCATATGTAGACCAGGCTGTTTCAGTCTCATAGAGATCTGCTGGCTCTGCCTTCAGAGTGCTAGGATTAAGGCATGTGCCACCACACCTGCCCCAGACATCATGTTAAATGCAGAAAAACTGATTATTTTCATTAAAATTATTCATGAGATATGTTTTTACACTACCCCTACTCTTTTTTTTTTAATTTAATTTTTTTTATTGATGCTTTGTGCATTTCGTACATCATTTTCCAATTCAGATCAGGCATTTTTCCCTTTCCCTTCCCCCCCACCCCCACCCCATCCCAGATCATGTATTCTGCCATAACTGTCTTGCATCTTTCTCTGTTTTTTTTTTTTCCCTTTTTTAGCTATAAGTGATAATCCATGAGTACAAGCATCCTTCGTGCAAAACCAATCTACAGGCTGTTGTGTCCAAACCCCCACAGCCCCACCATCCAGTGGGGGGTAACATGTTGTTTGTTCAATCAAGTTGATCAAATGAGTGTCCAGACTACATCGCTGTAGTTTCACCATTCACCCCAATCGGAGCCTTTACATTCTTTTTTAAAATTTTTTTTTTTATTATTATTTACTATGTATGTGTATGAATGGAGCGTCTGCTGCAGGTCTGTGCACCCGTGTCGTGCAATGCCGCGGAGGTGCGAAGAAGGGTCTCGGATTCCCCTGGAATTGAGTTATACCTGGATTGGAGTTACAGAACGGTTTCTTAGCGCCAATGTAGGGTGCTGGGGTCGAACCCGGGTCGTCTGCAAGAGCATCGTGCTCTTACCGCTGGGCTATCTCTCCGGGGCCTTTAACATTCTACCACGCCCCCCTCTTCATCGCAGGTTTTTCCTAGGCTTAGAAGAAGGGCACAGGTGGATGAGAAGTAAAAGACAGTCCCACTCTCTCTGGAGCTGTTGACTTGGACTCTGGTCAATTCAAGAGATGTTATAAGCCACAAAAAAAAAAAAAAATAGATAGATAGATAATAAAAATTTGAAGAATACTATGGAGCAAAGAAGTCAAATTATATATATTATAATATATATATATATATATATCAGCTAATATAATATTATACTTGATATCCCAAAATTCCACATGAAAACTTTTAGAAATGATCTATGCTTTTAGCAAATTGACACATAAAAAATCAATTTATAAACAACACTAGCCTTTTAAAATATCAATAACATGAATTCGGAGAAAGCGATCATGGAAACAATCTGATTCCTAATAGTTTCAAAATATTCCAGTAACATACATAACAAAAGACATACAAAACTAAAGAAATGAAAAACCTTATTCTTTGAAGAGACTAGTAGAATTAATATTATGAAAGTGACCAACCTCTCAAAACCAATTTATAAATTTCATGCAATTAAAATTCTGAAGACATTTTCACAAAAACAGAAAAAAATCTTAAAATTAATATAGCTCCAGGAAAGAGCCCAGCTAATCAAAGCAATCTTGAACAAAAAGAGCAATGCTGAAAGTATTACCATACCAGTTTTCAAACTATATTACAGAGCTATAGTAATAAAATATCATGGTATTAACAGAAAAACAGTCATGTGGATCAATGGAACAAAACATAACATGCAAACATTAGTGTGTGGATTAAACCCACCTAATAGTTGAAGAAAATTAGTGCTGGGAAAATTAGATTTCCAGTTGTAGAGAAATGAAATTAGAATTTTATCTACTACCCTGTACAAATATCAGCTCCATTTGAATAAAAGACTTCAATATGAAACCTAAATTGTTGAAACTGTAAGGAGAAACATAGGCAGTCCTTACAAGATGTAAGTGTAGAAAAAGACTTTCCAAATTGGACTTCATTCCCTCAAAAATTAAAGTCAGTAAATGACAAACAGGAACTCTTTAGACCAAAAAGCTCCTGTTCAGCAAAGGAAATCATCAGTTGAGTAAAGAGTAAGCCCACAGAGTGGGTGGAAATCATTGTCAGCTATTCTTTTGGTAGAGAATTCATTTCAATAAAATATGAAGAACTCAGAAAAGAGAAAAAAAAAAACAACACAAGAAAACATATGACCCAATAATAAAAAGATGGATACAGATCTGAACAGTTTCAAAAAAAGCAATAAAATTACTAAGAAATGGCTTAAATGGTTCAACATCCTTAGTAATTGTGGAAAAGCAAATTACAACTACTTTAAAATTCATCTTACCTCAGAGAGAACCTTATGTGAGAAAAGGGGGCAGGCACCATTCACTACTGATGGGATTGCAAACTAGGGTAGCCACTATGGAAATTAATATGGAGATTTCTTCAAAAACAGAAATGCATGTACCAAATCAGCTTTATTTGTTGTTGCACTTTTCATAATAACTTCAAAGTGGAAACAATATAAATGTACCTGAGCCAATGAATGGATCATCAAAATGTCATGCATTTACACAATGTAGCTCTACTCAGGGGCAAAGAAAGACTAATTCATGAAATTTGCAGGTAAATGGGTGGAACTAGAAAGAGTTAAACTGAATAAAGTAACCAGAACTTACTAAAACAAAAGACACATGTTCTCTCCCATTTGGTGATCCTAGCCTCAAATACTGAGATGTGTATATATGTGCTGATGTAACCACAGGAGCTAGGAAAATGGAAAGTAACTATAGAGGAAGGAGGATAGTAGGGAACAGGAATTAAATGGGGAAAATATTTGTACTTTAACTGGGAAGGGAGGAGCAAAGTTTATACAGGGTTAAAATCCAAAGGAAAATGTGTTGTTAATAATCCTTCTAAAAAATACACATATAATGTAAATGTGAGTGCACGTATATAGCTCAAGGATGTGAAACAAAAACATCACAGTACCAGGCAAAGGAAACCACCATTTGAATTGTTGGTCAGAGTAGCCCAAGAGACACCCCAAATAACACAGGGTATTGCCATAGCCCGTGATTGCCTGCCAGAACTTGAAGATAAGACCCTATTGCTAAAGACACAAGATACTTTGGACCATGGACTTGGAGCAATTGAGCTGGAACTGACCCAGAATACTCCTCCTTAAAGTGTGTCCCTCACAGTACCAAAGATACTATGAAAACTGCCAAGGGAGAAACTCAATCATGGTTCCTACACAGCTGTAATGCCCAAGCAGCCCCCAAGATGACCATACCCAAAAACTAGCTCTATTTGTGCGCTAGTGGCACTTTAACATTGGGGGTAATCAACAGCCATCTCATTGGATGTAAGACTTATTCATTGGGAGAGAACTCGTGTGTGTGGTACTGTAAACAAAGACAAATACACATGGCTGGAAATGTCATAGACCTTACAGAATAAACTATTTCTGTCATTCCCACAGACCAATATAATTCCATAGTATATTCTTTTTTTAAAAAATATGGAACGCTTCACGAATTTGTGTGACATCCTTGTGCAGGGGCCATGCTAATCTTCTCTGTATCGTTCCAGTTTTAGTATATGTGCTGCCGAAGCAAGCACCATAGTATATTCTTAATATGTCCTTATATTTATAGATAAGTGTACCTTTCATCACTCATCAAAGAAGTTTCTTTTTACATCAAATGGAGATTATTAAAAAGTTCCACAACTACTCAAACACAGAATAAGCCAATGAGTTGACAAGCCTCAAATGACAGACCTATAATGAAATCTCTACACCTAAAGCTCAGGGAACATCATCAAAGAGGGGTTCCAAATAATGTAAGAGCCAGAAGATAAGATACCTACTGCTTGTTAATGCATCACAGACATCATAGGGAATCTACATCAGTGAAATCTGCATAGTATTTTAGCCTAATGAGATTTGAATAATGACAAAATCAGTAGACATGGCAAGGTGGATGGGAAAATGTCATCAGTCCCATTTCAAGATGAAAAACACTAGACAATCAATGGATCAGGAGGATGTGAGAATCAATTTCCTCAGGAACTAGCTCCTATAGAGGTAATTTAATCCAAAGTGGCCAGCCTGGTGTACAGAGCGAGTTCCAGGACAGCTGGGGCTACAGTGAGACCCTTTCTCTAAAAGATCTCCCCCCAAAATCTTCCAACTAAAAAGTCCAGGCTTGAATGGATATAGCACAGAATTCTACTATATATTCCAAGGAAAACTAAAAGAAATATTCCTAAATTTATTCCATAAAATAAAAATGAAAGAATATTCCCAAATTATTTACATGAAGCTATAGTTACTTTGATATCAAAACCAGGAAAGGATTCAACTCAAAATGAAAATCACGGGCTAACCTATCATGAACATACACAGAAAAATTCTCAACAAAATACTTACAAATAAAATTTAAGTGTACATCAAAAAGATCATTCACTATGATCAAGTTATCTTCATCCCATATAAAACAAGGTAATTCAAATCAATAAGTATAACCCACCACATAAATAGATACATGTATAGCAACCAAATAATTACTCATTACATGAAGAAGAGGCCTTCAACAAAATCCAGCATTATTCATGATAAAAGTCATAGAGAATTTTGGAATACAAGGAACATATGTAGCTGTTCGTTATTAGTGAATGGATTATAATAATACGGTTCCATACCCTTCTAATAGAATAGGACTTCTCCATTAAGCAAATGAAATTATGAAAACTTCAGTGATCCAGTGAGGTCTCTCAGACACCTGAAGACAAATGTCAAATGTTCTTGCATGTGTTGATACTAGCTTTGAATCTTTAGATAAGTGTGGTGCATTTGAACAATTCATATAGATTAGAAAAATGATAAGGGGTCATTGTGGGAGTCTTATGGGAGAGTAGAGAGAATGTATTGATATAATGTGGAAAGGGGAATTATGGGATAGGAAGGGCTTGGGAATCAGAGGGAGGGCAGAAGAAGGAGGAAAAGGAGGGGAACTAACACTATAAGTCTTTTGAAGAAGTCATATGGAATCCCACTCAGTCAAAGCTTCCTAAAGTATGTTATCTATCTATAAAAATAGTTTAAATCGGGCTGGAGAGATGGCCTAGCGGTTAAGAGCTCCGACCGCTCTTACAGAGGACCCAGGTTCGATCCGATCCCCAGCACCCACATGGCGGCCGAGAACCGTCTGAAACTCCAACTCCAGGAGAACTCCAGTTCCAGGGGAATCCAACACTGTCTTCTGACCTCCGCGGCATGCAGACAGTACATTCATACACATACAGAAATAAATAAGATTAAAAAAATTTTTTTAAGTTAAAAAAAATAGTTTAAATGATGATAACATGCAGCAAAGAGACAATACCCTTTCCAGACTCTACAAGCATTAAATAAAAATCCCCGTGCCAGGAACAAGCTTCCTCTCTTGGAGTTGTTGACCTTGGGATCCCATAGACTTTCAAAGATTACTGCATATCATGATTTTTATTGGTTATTCTCTACAACTTGATGATAAGACACTATTTTGAAGACCCTTCATACTTGAATCATAGAACATAATAAAGATGTATCGATGTGTAAGGTACACACCTATGAACAGCTTTCCTAGTGCTGAAAGCTGCTGTGTACTCTATGACAAGAGGATAGTAATCATCAATACACACCAGTAAAGCCTGTGTGCTAAAGTAACAACTAATCTGGGGAGAAATGTCCACTGGTACAATAAGGAGAGTATCCAAGCATCTATTGATTAAATTTAAGACCCATTTCACAACACTAAACCTATACCTCATACCACATTCCAGAGCAGACAGAAATGCATGCATCCATGCTTTCTCCTCAGCTCAATCTCTCCACACTTACACAGTCCTGGATCCCTGCCCAGGAAATGGAGCTGCCCATAGGTAGCTGGACCTTCCATATACATTCACTTAATTGAGATACCTTATTCAGACATAACCCCAGGCCAACTTAATCTGGCAAGTCTTCATTGAGATTTTCTTTCCTAGTAATTCTAGAACCTGTGAAGTTACAATGAATGCTAGCCACAGCAAAACCAAAGCATATTTAAGTTACAAACAGGAGGATAATGCTGAAAAATGGAAATGCCTTGGAAACAATCAAAACTTCTAAAAATCCTATAGCCAAAATAATTTCTTTTTTTTCATAACTTTGCATTTTTTATTATGTTCAGGGGTTCAGATTTTTTCTTTTAATTATATATTACTCTAAAATATGAATACACTCTCCCCATGTACGTTAATTATCATGCCTGAAAGTAGGTGGTAAGTTAATACTGGAACTTATCAAGATATTCACATTATAACATCACAGTTGCTTTTAGATAGAAAGTAATATAACAACATTGCTCAGCTTTTCTTTCATTTGGGGAGTTTGGGACTAGCATCCACAAATGAGTGAAAACATTCCCCGTCTGTTTTTGTTTTTGTTTTTGTTTTTGTTTTTGTTTTTGTTTTTGTTTTTGTTTTTGTGGGGTGGGGGAGGACTGTGTTACTTCACTTAGCATAGTAGCTTCAAGTTCCATCCATTTACCTGCAAATCTCATGATGTAATCTGGGTATATACCCACAAGACTCATCCTACTGCAAAGATACATGTGCATCTATGTTTATTGCAGCTCTTCTCACAACAGGGAAGAGTTGGAACCAACCCAAATGTCCCTCAACTGAGGAATGGATAACAAAAATGTGATACATCTACACAATGGAGTTCCATGCAGTGGTAAAGCCAAAATAATTTCAATGACACATATTGAATTATTTTATTTGAAACTGAACAAGACACAGTATCTGCTTTCATTTCTCCTCAACTAATTCTGTGACAGAGTAGCAAGCTATTGCAATAGGAAAGGAAAATAAAGTAGCAAAATTTGTCACTATAAGCACTAAATCTAAACTTCCTGACTGATTAAAAAACTATTACATAAGGAAATAAGCATACTGTTTTCTTTTAATCATCAAAGTATTTTGACAGATTCCTCATAAAAAATTCAAGCATATTGGATATTCCAACTGTGCACTGAGTGAATGAAATATTCTAAATATAATTTCTCATCAGAGTTAAACTACAAAATATTACTCTTTAGATTAACCAGCAATAAAAGATTAACTATTATAAGCTTTGAAAATAATACAGACACAGTGAAACTCATGGTATTTGGGGGAACATAATTGATACAACTGCTATGGAAATCATTTTCATTAATTAATTATGACTTAGCCACTATGTGACTCAGAAAAGAAATAGCATCTACCAGTCATGCCATAATGTTTGCATAAATGTCCATAGATGGATTATTTGTTCATATGTTTGTTATCCCCCACACACTGGGATAGAGATTAAGCACATTACAAAGCTTATTTGCAATAGTTAATAGATTGAAAGTAACATAGGAACATATCAATAGTTAAATAAATTCAGTATTACTGCATTCTGATACATTATTATATAATTCAGCAATAAAAATGTTATAAATCTACACAGTACTATGAAAAAAATGTTTTAAATTGAATTTTTGTGCATTTCATATATGATATTGTATTCATTTTATACCCCCTTCCTCATTGGCAGTCTCCCATGTCTTGCACCCCAGATTTCATGCATTCTGACATTTATGTTAAGGCCTACTATGGCCAATTAGTTTCCCCTGACATCCCTCAGTACAATTTCATCCATTGGGTTATACTTAGCTTATTTAGAATCACTCCCTTAAAGAATATTAGCTCTCTTATGGCTGGAGAGATGGCTAAGTAGTAAAGAGAACGGGATGCTTTGGCAGATGACCTGAGTGCAATTCCTAGCACTCACATGATGGCTAACAACTACCATCAGTTCAATTCCTAGCACTCACATGATGGCTAACAACTGTCATCAGTTCAATTCCTAGCACTCACAGGATGGCTAACAACTGTCATCAGTTCTAGTTTCAGTGAGATCCAACAGCCTCTTCTGATTCTACAGGCATTGCACCACACCGGGTCCATACCCACATGCAGAAAATACACCCATACAGATAATAAATAAATAAATAAATAAATAAATAAATAAATAAATAAATATTTTTAAAAGAATATTGGTTCTGGGGGTCTGGAGAGATGGCTCAGTGGTTAAGAGCACTGAATGTTCTTGCAGAGGACCTGTGTTCGATTTCCAGCACCCATATGGTGGCTAGGAACCATCTTTAACTCCAGTTCCAGGGGAATCCGACACCCTCTTCTGATCTCCGCAGCATTGCAAGACACTGGTGCACCAAACAACCTACATGCAGACAGTACACTCATACACATAAAAAAAAAAATACTAAAAAATAATAGAAAAATTAAAAAAAGAATATTGTTTCTGAAAAGCTTCTGTACAACAAAATAGAAAAATCAAGGAAGTGAAGAGAAAAACCCACAGAGTGTGAGAAAATCTTCCCAGCAATACATCTGACAGAGGTTTACCATCCAGAATATTTAAAAACTCAAAAAACACTGCTGGGTGTGGTAGCGCACGCCTTTAATCCTAGCGTTTGGGAGGCAGAGGCAGGCGGACCTTTGTGAATTCAAAGCCAGCCTGGTCTACAGAGTGAGTTCCAGGACAGCTTGGCTACAGGGAGACCCTGCCTCAAAAAGACAAAAAAATAAAAATAAAAATAAAAATAAAAAGACCACCTCAAAAAACAAAGAACCAAAGAAATAAATGACCACGGGCTATGGATCTTAACAGAGCATTCTCAAAAGAAGAATAATTCTTGAAAATATTATTGTCACATGAAAGAAATTTTAAAATGATATATTATATTTCAACTAATAAAACTATTTTAATTTTTTTAAAAATTTATTATATAATTATTTATGTGTATGTTCATGCATGACACTATGTGCACATAGAAGCTTGAAGACAACTTGTGGGAGATCGTTCTCACTTCCAACCATGGGCATCTCATGCATCAAACTCCAGTCATCAGGTTTGAGAGCCAAGTGCCCTTGCTTGCTGGGCTATCCTACTGGTCATCAATTAATATGCAATTCTAAATCATATAAAGTACAGAATGCCACTGCAGAACTGGAGTGAGAAGAAGAGCCTATTATAAAATAAGGGCTGGAGAGATGGCCTAGCAGTTAAGAGCACCTACTGTTCTTGCAGAGGACCCAGGTTAGATCCCCAGCACCCACATGGTGGCTGAGAACTCTCTTTAACTCCAGTTCCAGGGGAATCCGACACCCTCTTCTGACCTCTGCATGACATGGGTGCACAGACCTACAAGCAGACAGTACACTGCACGACACGGGTGCACAGACCTACAAGCAGACAGTACATTCATACACATAAAAAATATTAAAAAAATAAATATATAAGAATTGTGAAAGACTGTGGTTATAATTGTTTTCTTATTTACTACTATTATTTACTACTTACTTCCTTGTTCCTGTGGAAGTCTGATATGTGCACTGAACTGACAAGTCACTAAAACCAATGTCTTCTGTATAATAGCTCATATTTTTCTGAATTCTCAAAACTCCCTGTCTCTTCATAATTATCTGGTACTATAGGCTTCCACTGGGAGAAGAAACCTGATGCCAATGTATCTAAGCAGTTTTCTCCCTCTATTAATGTCATTAGGACTAAAATTTCATTTTGTTGTTGGAAAAATGGCACCTTAATAAGCATTTAAGGATACAGGGCAAAAAGGTTAGTACCATTTTCCAAACATGCTTGGAAATTGCCAGCCTTTTTCTTTTGATTTAAGTTCTTTGTTCACTTGGTCATAGGCAATCGAAAGCAAGACTATACTGTGCCTCCATTTGGAACACAGTGTTTTAGGTAATATTAGACTAAGAGGTTGCTGGATGTTGTTAAATAAATGCCATAAAATATGTATTCTTAGCTAGAATAGAACAGCTAAGATGATTAGGCTTTAGATTACCTATTAGTCACAAATTTAATCTCTAGGATCTAGAAATAAATGAGGTTTTAGTCCAAAGATAGCTTAGTAAACAATAAATGAACAGTGTCTTGTTATATATAAAGTATATACAGTTGTATTGATATTGCAAGATATTTTGCATATACATTAATTCTATGTTCTGGTAACTTAGAGCTACACTGTTCAAATATGCTGTCAGTGATGCTAAATACAGACAGAATGACTTTGTTCACTGCTAATGTTAATGAATGTGTATACACTATAAATATAAAATAATCAGTGTTAGATTTCCATGTGATAGGCATATTGAAAAGAATGTTCTGCTCAGTGAAGTACTTCAGACTCTGTGATTCATTCTTACACTCCTTCAACACCCATGAGTTGCATAAACAGTATCATAAATGACTAAAGGCCTTTCTGGATTATATTAATGTCCATTTCAGTTTTCTTGTTTGTGGTCAGAACACATCCATTTAAAAACTTGCACAGACTTAGCTTATGCTTTCAAAAGACTGGTATAACACTATGATCTTTGAACTCATAATCTGTGAATTTGTGAACACTCTGGTTTGCAAGACTGAGCGTATCCCAATGAAGCAAAATGAGAGCCACAGTGTTGTACTCATTCAAACATAGGTCATCTTAGTTCAGATAGATTTTTAAAGGTTTTCATAGCACATAAGGCAAAGAATAATGCTTAAAAGTCAGTAAAACAGTAGGAATTTTCTTTAAGAAAGTGGTATGGATGTCTCTACACATCTTGGAAAACTTTGTCAGTTGCTGGTTTCAGTCACACTGGAGAGAAGACCAACCAATAATCAAAACTTTGTATCCATGAGATAGATTATCTCATTTATTAAAAAACGTGCAATGTGGACTCCACAAATTTCATGAATAATATTTCCTAAAATCTTTTTTAAACTGAGTCTTTTTGAATTATATTTAACATATTCATTCAATGCATGTCGATCAAAATTTAACTATTTGAGTGTGAATTAGAAGACACTGAAAACTACCATTGACCCAAAAATATTCCGGAATTTTCCTGTATTTGATGATTAGTGTGTAGACTGACTATTTGAATGGAAAATAATTTTATACAGAAGAGAAATGCATAGAATAGGGAAATTACAAGAAAACAGGCAGAGTGTTCATCTGCAGTTACCGCAGGAGCTCCCATGTGCCAACATCATGCTTTCTAGTGGATGGCCCAGACAGCTGCACTCTAGTGTGTCATATAAAGAAATGGAAATACAAGATTCTGAGGACAAAAGAGAGAAACTTAATCTGATTGAGTACCTCTTCAAAATTACTTGTTCTTTGCACTGTATTTAATGCTGAAATAATGAAATTTGAAAAACACTCTATTCAACATCATTCTGAATAATCTAGATAGTCCATCAGGGCAAGAAAAATGCCCACTGGAAGGAAATAATTGAAATTGTTAGCATTTTGTAGATGACATGATTATGGTCAACACAGCCCTATTAAACTGACAAATAATTCTCATAACTGAATTTAGTAAGCATAGCAGATGCAAAATTAGTATAAAATCAGTGTACATTATCAAAGAATATTGGAAATTACATCATTTATGCAATTATGTGTGTGTATGTGTATCAATGTACACCATGCTGGAGAGTGCTGCAGCAGCCAGTAGGGTATGTTGGAGCCCCTGGAGTAGGAGTGATGGACCATTGTGGGGTACCTTATGTGGACTCTGGGAACAAAATTTGGATCCTTTGGAAGAGCAGTCAGTGCTCTTAGTTCTTGAGTCATCTCTTCATTCCCTGAAAAAAAAAATAATGCTTTAAAAAAGTGTTAGAATATGAAGTACTAAAACATTAGGAATACATTTAAAATAACACAGCACATATTTAGCATCTTCTTTATGCACACAAAGATAATTATAGGTGAAATTATAAAAATAACCCAAAATTAATAAACAATGGTCATGGATAGCAAAAGTCATATTCTAAGATGTCATTTCTAACAAAAATTATATGTAGATTCAATGAAGTCAAAAGTCAAATTTACTGCAGACTATTTTGTAGATATGGACAATGTAATCCTAAAATTTATATGGAAATGAAAATGTTTAGTAAAACTAAAATAAGAAATGACTGAATAAACTGGAAAAAATGCATTCTGTGCGATAAAACAGCAGCAATAAACAGCATGAGCATGAAATAAGGGTGGAGTTACTGGCAAGTTAGATTTAGTGAGTAAGGAAATGCTCATCTGCTAATGGCTGAGGCAGGACCTCAAGACAATAGAGCTTCTGAGAAATGAAGTTTGAGCGACTAAATATTGATGCAGGAAAAATTTGAATCTTAAAAATAATTTCAACTCAGACACAAAATTAATTCAAACTATAACCTATTCCTCAAGATTCAATAAAGGGAAACTATAGAGCAGAAAGTTATGTTAACCTTGCAATACAGACACAAAATGGTAGTCTAGCAAGCATGGACATTTTTAAATTAAATTTTATCATAGTTATAAATGATTGATGATCAAAAAATACTGTGTCATTACACTCTAAGAGAGAATATTCAGAATTCATATACATCTAAAATGAAGCTGGTACCAAATATTTCAGACCTACTGTTGACTGAAAATTCAGAAAACCAATCTACTTAAGGAAGGTTTGATTTGTTGGTGTTGTGAAGCTGTTCTCTCACATCTGTCAGTTATAATGGTATGAAGATTTGAATTTTGGAAATATTTGGTTATGATATGGCTGGAAATTTAAATATATCCAACTTTTTTTCTTGAATCACATCATTTTTCAGAAAACCTTGTTTTTGCACATCAGCAAAAGCAGTTATTGGGCACATCGATTCTGGCTTTCATATTACACAGTGGGCCAATTCTGCTACTTCGACTCTTGGACCTGATCAGATAAGTGGATCAGGTAGAAGAAGAACAACAGAAGAGCAAGAGCCAAATTACACTTCTATTATAAATTAATTCAGTTTATGATGACCCAATTCAAATTCTGGCCTATTTGGCTAAATGGGTTAAAAGGCCTCTATATCATGCCTAAGCCTAAATTGGCTCATAAATGACTGTGACAAGGGACAGGGAAGTACTAGTTACCTGGAGAAACCTGAAGAACAGAGAAAATGAAAGGAGCCCAGGCCAGGTGCCTCACTGTAAGAGTTTAATAATTGTCTGAATAGTCCTTTAGTCATCCATATATTGTTCTTCCGTTCCTGCATTTTTCAAAGTTGTCTTCTGCCTGCAGGCAGACAATCTATAGGCTTAGCTCTGGCAAGGAGTGGGGAGGGTAACACAAGAAAGTTGCCCAATGGAATAGAAAGACAATAGAAGATAAGGACAGACATACAGACACAGACTCAGAGGGCGAGGTCCAGGAGAGTAGAGTCTTTCTTTCTTTCTTTCTTTCTTTCTTTCTTTCTTTCTTTCTTTCTTTCTTTCTTTCTTTCTTTCTTTCTTTCTTTCTTTCTTTGGTCTTTTCGAGACAGGGTCTCCCTGTAGTCCTAGCTGTCCTGGAACTCACTCTGTAGACCAGGCTGGCCTTGAACTCACAAAGATCCGCCTGCCTCTGCCTCCCAAGTGCTAGGGTTAAAGGCGTGTGCCACCACGCCCAGCTGAGTCTTTCTTTATTTATGCCAGCAGTGCACTTATATACCAAAAGTTACTGTACTCTGGGCAAGGAAGTGGGGTCAGGATAGAAGGGAGGGGTGAGCCACCTTGGCTCTAATCTGGGGGCTGCAGAGCTCCTGTATGTGCAACAGGTAAACTAGAGGTGTGACATTCTGCTCAATGCTTCAAGGGAAGGGCCACCCAGTCCTGGAACTTTGCAGAGATAGGAGAAGCAAGAAAACATTGTAACATCACGAACCTTCCAGAGCTACAGATAACTCACAGAGGCAACTGAATGCCCACAGAAATATCAGATAACTCTAATCAGAGGTCTTAAAAGACAGATCTTACAAGTTCTTGCCTCAAGCCAGGCAAAGTTTCATCACTACACCTCAGGAAATATGAATTTTAATAGTGGAAACCACAGTATGAATAGAGAGAATCAGCTCCCCTAACCTGTCCTCCGGCCCCCATAATACTGGGCTTTGGTATGCGTATGTCTGCACTCAGATTATACATATCATGCAAACACACACACACACACACACACACACACACACACACACAAACACACACTAAAACAAAAGAAGTTTTTAAAAGGAGAACATAAAAATGTAAGGGACTGTTACAGGTAAATATGAGAAACAGGTTCAACACACCGAGCTGCTCTTTCACTTAAACTATGGCCAGAATGAAGCTCCTAAACACTTAGCAGTGTTTCAGTTAATGTAAAGAACCAAGGTGAGGTTATTACATGGCATAAAGAAGAAATTGAAAGGACATTATTAACAATTTAGTCGAACTTTTCATTTGAGGATAATTGTTTCCTCTCCCCTGTTGGGACAGCTTTGTGATACACATTTGTGTTTGAGGAGAGAAAAAGAATAGAAATAGGACATGGTTTTATATATTTAAATGATTTAAATTGACTACAAAAGTTATTGCAAATATGCTAATAGTTTTCTAGGGCTGGTGAGATGTCTCAGCCATCAAGACTGACAAACTTAGTCAATTCCTAGAAGATCTATGGTAGAAAGACAGAAACAACACCAAAACATTTTCTTCTAGTGTGCATATATGCACTGACAGGGTTGCTTACACACACAAACACACATTCAAACAAAGGTAAAAAGTTAAGCAAAACTTTGATTTAACAAAATAATACTAAGTAATTGTTAAAAATCATAATATATATTTTGATGTGCAATCATGCCAGGTATTTTAGTATACAGTGGAAGAATTTAATACATGTACACTATGTAATTATCAAATCAGGAGAATTAGCATAAATGTTTTCTCAATATTGATAATTTCTCTGTGTTTGGAGGCTTTGAAATACTTTCTATTTATTTGGTAATATAGCATAGATTGTTTCAGAACCTGGTCACCCTAGATTTTATAGAACACCAGAATTGATGTCTCCTTATAGAACACCAGAATTGATGTCTCCCATCTGCTTTCTTTTTAAAAATATCTTGATTATTTTCATTTTCTTTATATGAGTGTTCCGCCTGCATCTATGTGAAGCCAGCAGAGGTCAGAAGAGGGTGTCAGATCCCTTGGAACTAGAAGTACACATGGTTGTTATCCACAGTATGGGTGCTGGGAATCAAACCACAGCCTGTGGAAGAACACCAAATGGTCTTAATTGCTGAGCCCCCAGCCACATACATCTACTTCAACTTGCTAATCCTTTAACTTCTTTTGGCATCCCTCTTTTCTTCTGCTCTCATAACAGTTCTAGTACTGCATAATCTTCTTTGGTGAGATTGATTTATTTCTATGTCCACAAAGTAGTATGGAAAGTATAACTGGAGTATATGGTGCTTCTATTTCTTATTTTCAAAGGACTCTCCACGTTGTCCACAATAGTTGAAATAAGTTCCTAACAGAAGTTTTCCTCATCCTCACTTTTGTCTAGTAGACATCAAAGCTTTAGACTATTGAATAAAGAAACAGATCCTCACAGTCATTCTCAGCAGCCTTAGGGGTTCCCCCCAAATTCTTTAGGGACCTCGTCGGGCCAGTTTAGAATTTGGCGTGTCAACAATAAAATTAATTTTAGAGCAAGCCAGTTTATGAAGCAGACTTGGAGATTTATATTAAAGATATTTTTATACCCAAGGCACATCTATTTGGTTATACAATAGTGATGTATGGGGTAGAAAGATGGCTCAGCAGTTTAAAGCACTGGCTGCTCTTGCAGAGGACATGTGTTTTAATTCCAGCACCCATATAGTGGCTAGCAACCATCTCTTATTCTAGTTCCAGGGAATCTGACACCTTCTTCTGACCTCCACTGACATTGCATAACATTGGTACACCTATCTACATGCAAGCAATACACTAATCCTCTACAGAAAAAGTAGGCATGAAAAGAATTTTTGGGTGGTTTAAAGTTTTTGTCTTTTCACTGGGAGGTTCCTGGTGGGGGTCGCCTGATAGGATTAAAATCAGTAACATGAAACCTAGCCCACGGGAATGCTATTCAGGGTTTGACATTCTCAGCAATGTCTGGAAATATACATTTTGACCTTAAACCTTGTTTATTCTTTCTTTAAATGAATTTCCTCAAATAAAACATTGTCAACAACCTTTACAGAAAATGTGGTTGACTGGACTGGAATTCTTGCTTCTCAGCTGACCAGATGCTTTAACTGACTCTGGAATGACTTCTCTTTTTCTTCTCATGTTCCCACAAATTCCATCTCCCCGTCGTGCCTCTGTTAATGGTATCTTATAAAAAATATTACCCATTTCAATATGTTGTACTTGTTCCCTGTTCTTTCTTCTACTAGTTTTGTTATTCCTGGTGTTGTGTTCAGTAATTTGGTCTACGTAGGTTTTAGATATATGCTGAATAGTATGCATATAATTTCATTTTTATAGATACTCAATTTCCCTCATCCTATATATTAAAGATATTTCCCCTTTCCAACATATGTTTCCTCATCCCAACATATGTTTCAGTCACATTTCTTTAATATCAATGGGCTATTTGATTATTTCTGGGATATTCCGATTGTCTGTTGGTTTGTGCTACAGCCAACTATTCTGCTGTTCTATCTACCATATATTTGATACATATGGTAGATAGAGAGTCAAGTCGTATTGATTTGGTAGATAGATAGTCAAGTATTGTGGTATTTGTAGTCCTACTTTTACCTGGGCTTTCTATGAATACTCTCAATATTTTGTGGCTACATGTTAATTGTACGATGGGTTTTATTTGTCTATTTTTTTATTTTTTAAATATGTTTCTTTATTATTATTTTTTTTGTTTTGTTTTGTTTTGTTTTCATATTTTTAACAATAAGTGATAATATGTGAGTACAAGCATCCTTCATGTAAAACCAATTTGCAAGCAGTTGTGCCCAAACCCACACAGCTCATGGGTCCCACCATCCAGCAGGGGGGGCTTGTATGTTCAATCAAGTTGATCAAATGAGTGTCCAGTCTATATTGCTGTAGTTTCACCATTAACCCCAATCACAGATAGATATGAAAACTTTTTGTCAAAAAACCTTGCAACCCAAATCTTAAAAGTAACTACGGGAAAGGATTTGTATGTTCCAACAGGCCAGAGTATCACCAACTTAACGGCTGAGAAAGAAAATGCAGCTTTGCAGTGAGTAGGATGTACCAGAAAGTGCCAGCAGAAAGATTGACTCCTCTGGGCATTAAAGAGAAGAAATGCCTCAGATTGCTGCAGACATCAGGCCCCTCTCTGGATCCTACTGGTAACAACTATTTTTAATGATTCCTAACGAAGCTTACCTTCTAGGTGCCGCAAGGGTTTTAATACAAGAGACTTTCTTAACTGCCCCCCCCGTAGAATAAGGAGAAATATGATGATGATGAGGTTGTTCTCCAGCTGTAGATTGGAGCCAGCTGTTATAGAGGTATTCTCTTGTAAAATCAGTAAAACTGCCTTCTTTAATTGACTAATGGACATAGAAACTCTGAAAAGGATTATTCTCTATTCAGAACCAAATATAACGCTAAAGTCTCCTTGAGCTATGCACTTAAACAAAATATATTAATACAGGAGCTCTGACATCAACAATGGATTATTCTACCAAGGAGATGTTGGCCAGGGGATCCAAGCCCCCACAAAAGATAAAGGCTCCTTGCCTCCAAACTGGGATATCTGCAGGAAGAGAGGCGATAAGGCCCTGCTGTTGAAGACCTGATATAAACATGGGAATGATGTATGGAGACCGCACTTGCAAGTATACAGATGGTCTCTGGAATGCCAGAGAGTGTTACCAAAGACCACTAAACCAATAAAGCAAATATAGGTCTCCTTGAGTCAAACAAGACTCCTCCATCAGCACCAGCTACACCTCATCTGCCTGGAAATACTGTGCAGCAGTGGCAGCCATATGTCTGTATATCCCAAATCTAATTGGCTATTAGCTCTCTCCTTGGAGGAATAACCCACAGCTGATGCCACAAGCTTACATCCTCTAATGGTGAGGAGATGTTATAAACCACACGAAGACCCTGCCATACTTAACAGAAGAAAATGTAATTCATGAATTAACATACCACTCAAACATCTGTGTCTATACCAAAGTTATTTGTCTATTTTTATAAAGAATATCATTAGTTTACTGCTTTGAAGAATTTGTAGATCACTTTGAGTTGTACAATTTTAAAGATATTAATTTTCAATATTATAGTCATGGAAAATCTTTTCATTTTTGTTTGTTTCCTTGAGTTTCTTTCATCAATATTTAACAAATTTCATTTTAAAGGAATTTCAGTTCTTTGGATAAATTTATACCTCTTCTGTTTTATTTTTCAGTTTTTATCATAGGTATTACACTTCTGATTTCTTTTTCAGTGAATTGATCACAGATGTTAGTGGGGATTCTGTGTTTATCTTGAATGTGGAATTTTCTCAAATTATGACTAGTTTTAATAGCTTCTTAATAGAATGTTCACACTATTTTACATATATGATCATAGCATAAACAAACATGAATAACTGTACTGTCTCCATTCCAACCTGGATATCCATAATTTCTTTTCTGTTAACCAATTGTCCTTGCCAACACTTACAGTGTTACATTTATGGCAAAATGGAAAGCCATATCTTCCAATATTAAGGATAACAATGTCATATTTTCTGTATTCAATATCTCCAAAGCTATTTATCATGTATGCCCATGCCTGTATAAAGTTTGTTTTTTTATTAATGTTTAGTGTATTTCAGACATCATTTTTCAATTCACTTCAGGCATATTCCCCTTTCCCTTCCCCCCACCCCACCACATCCCAAATCATGCATTCTGCCATAACTGTCCTGTATCTTTCTCTCAGTCATTTTTTTTTATTCTTAGGAATTCACATTATCCTCCATTAATTTTTTATTACTCTAAAATATGGATACATACTCTCCACACATATACAGTAATTACAGAGTCTGAAAATAATTGGTGGGTGGATTCCAGAGCCCATTGAGAGATTCATATTATAACAACATAGTTGCTTTCAGATAAGCAGAAATATAACAAAAATGTTATTCAGCTTGCCTTTCATCTGGGGGATTTGGTGTTAGCATCCACAAATGAGGGAAACCATTCTCCATTTGTCTTTCTGGGATAGACTGTGTTACTTCACTCGGCATAATGGCTTTGAGCTCCATCCATTTACCTGCAAAG
>VZQC01010980.1:711144-733251 GCA_009823505.1 Rhizomys pruinosus | reverse complement strand
TGGTTGGAATAATGTTTCCATCCCCCTTCATACCAAACAGGAATCTGTCACTTCTAAACTTTGTTAAAATTTGTTAACACTAAAGCTGATAATATCCTTTGTTTTTAATTTTTTAAATTTTTTTTTTTTTTTTTTTTTTTTTTTTTTTTTTTTATTTTTTTTTTTTAATGCTTTTGTTTTTAAATTTTTTTTATTTATTTATTTTCGTATGTGAGTCTGCATGCAGGTTTGTGCAACCGTGTCGTGCAATTGCCGCGGAGGTCGAAGAAGGTGTGTTCAGATTCCCCTGGAAAGAGTTAAAGACTGTATCCGTATGCCATTGGGTGCTGGGGATCAAAACCCAGGTCCTGTGCAAGAGCCGTCGGCACTCTTAACCTCTGGGCTATCTCTCCAGCCCGAAATTAAATTCTACATTCTTATTACATGAACCTAACAATAGGTTTTCTAGAAACTTTTTTTAGGAAATTTAGGTCCATGTTGAGGGGAGACCCACAGCACAGAGAGGAGAAACATTAGGACTCCAGTGAAAAGCAAGTCAAGTTTATTTAGGCATGGCAGTGGCCTGCCGTGTTCGGGTTTGACGACAGCATTTACATGTCCCAAAATGGTAATTTTATACCTAGACACAGAAGGAAGTGAATTTACTGGGAAGTGGTGCAAGAAAGATTGGGACTGACTGTAGGTGGGTCTGTGTTGGATTCGGATGAGGAGCGTTGAGGGACCTAGAACCTAGGATGGTATCAGTAGGAGCATTTCAAAAGCAACTTTTCTCTGATTGCAGGAACACGATCCAGGGGCTTGGTAGTAATTATTTCTCTGGAATTATGTCTCAGTTCGCTTTCTGGAATCCCTGACTTAGGTGGACTATGACCTTACACTTATATTACTCATAATCAGATCATATGTTTAGACATTTAAAATGTTTTTAGAGACTAAGATGTGCTTTTCAGTCAGTAAAACTTTCTTCCACACAAACATGGGGACCTCATTTAAACCCTAAGAACCCACAAAAAACTCTGGGCCATGCAATGTATACTTTAATCCAAGAGCCATGGAGGCAGGGTCAAGAGTCAGTGAACCTCAGGTACAATGAGATATCCTATCTCAAAAATAAGCAGGAGAGTCAGACTCTTGGTCTGTCTCTGGTTTCCACATATGTGTGCATATACCCCTGCTATGCATTGGCATGTGTACACCACATCCACACACCCAACACACACACACACACACACACACTTTTCTTCCTCTTTCTTTTGTTCCTTTAAGTGTAATTTTTAGTGGGAAATATTTCCTCATTTGAGTGAGTTTGTAAGGTAAATATTTATTTATTTATGTAATTTTTTTCGTGTTTTTGAGAGTATGTTTTCATATATGATGATAATGCGTTTACATCATGTTTTGAGTACTGTCTTTGCAAAGTGATGTATTTATGAATTATATTTCTAATTCTAGGTAAAGCAGTAGAAGCATTTGAGTTACAGCATGGCGAGAAATAGCTAAACAAATGCACAAAATTTTCTTTAGCTGAGTGACGCTGAATAATTTGTAGTTAATGTTTATCATCACTAAATTATGATTTCCTTTTTCTCAGATGTTTATGATTCTTTTAAGGATTAATAATGAAATTAAGTAATCCATTATCAATCATTTCGATATTTTACCTAAGATTTTACCATATCTCGACTTTATTCAGTCATTTCTTTTCATTGGTATTGAATGGAGTGAGAAGCATGAATGCAATCAAGGGAAGGAACAAGTTCTGACTGTATAGAGGATTTCTATATCAGATCAAAAAGAGAATTAAATCATATCATCTCTATTCCTGGAGGAACAGCAGAGAAACAGAGAGGATGGATGACAGGATTGAAATAACACTGATATCAAATAATAACACAGATATCTTTCTGAAAATATAATTCTTAGGAATTATGATGTTAGAAAGTTTGCATGGGAAAGGCAAGAGACTATATAGCAATCTGCTTTTGAATTCTGAGTGTGACACTACACAGGAATTTCCATTTGCAGCCAGATGAGCTAAAGCAAAAGCAAAACCAGCAGGCCTCGCGCCAGCAGCCAGGCTAAACATAGATGTTATCCTGAAATTCCTAGCATGCCTCAAGGTTTTCTCTCCGTGATCTATGACTGCCACGTATGCGATAGAAGACATAATCCGTCTCTGGCACCTATATGTGGGTGCTATGCCTAGGCGAAAGGGTGCTGTGTGAATTGGAGAGTGTCGGTCAACTATATGGCAGGCGGTTGTGGAGACGCACAGGAAGCGTACATGAAGGGGTTGTATGGAAAATCACATCAACCCGCACTCCCTGGTTGTATTACAAAAAACATGGCTGGGAACTCAGAGAGAATTTGCAAAGTAGTGTTACGATTACAAACTGCGGTTTGGCAAAAAAAAGTGAAGTGTTGGGCACCAACCAAAACATATAAGGGAAAATTTTACCAATGGCCAGCTTGACAGACACAAGCACAAGCAATTTAGAGCTATAAGATGATAATAGCAACAAGATTCATGACACAAATTACATGAAAACCCAACAATTGCCTGAATTCATAATAAAATCCACTGGATTTATAGGCTGATGCCACAGATACAATACGGTTATTCTATGATTTCTTAAAAGCAAGAATCAGCCGGGCGTGGGTGGCGCCACCCCTTTAATACCTAGCATGAGTAGGGCAGAGGCCGGCGGATCTTTGTGAGCACGGACAGCCTGGTCTACAGAGTGACCGTTCCAGGGAGCTGGTGGCTACAGGGGGAACCCGTTTTGTCTCAAAGGATTCTTCTGTTCTGTTCTTTCTACAAACAACGAATGTTATTTTAAAGAGTTAGTACTAGAAATCAATCAGAGAAACTGCTAAACATTCAGAGAGTTAGGGACTAGAGAGAGATGTCGCAGCAGTTATAACCCACATTCATTCCTACCACTCACGTGGCAGTATAACAACCATTGGTAACCCAGTTTCTGGGGATGTGACACTGTCTTTTGTCCTCCCAGAGGGGTCTTGACAACATGATACATTTACATGCAGACAAACACCCAGTACATTAAAATGAAGATAAAGTTAGTTAAAACTAAGTGAACTATTCATTGCTAGTTTAAGAAGTCCAAGGGTAGACGCTGCCTGTTATCTGGCCTCTGACCCCATCTGTTCATTTATTTTTTTTTTGTTTTTTTCCCCCGACACACAGTCCGCCTTAGGAATTACCTTGGAGACAGTGAATAGCAGAACCAACCCACACAAGCTCCATTTGGACAGCCACAGGAATTATGCTCAGTTTTAAGTCCACCTATGCACAGAAAAACACTTTCCCCTAAGTAATTACTTACATCGAGAAATAAACGACACTTAATAAAGAAAAAATATTTCATTTACTAAAACATCTCCTTACCTACCTTTTTCTTTTCTGTTTGTATTTTCATGAGTCCGGACCCACACTCTTTTGTCCTTCCCCCAAATATCACTCCAAGTTTCTTCCAATTAGACAACTACAATGGTGCTGAAATGGTAAGAACTGGGAGAAGTATAATTATCATGTCAAATTTACTGTAAAAAATACTGACAGATCTTTGAATACATGAAATATGTCATTATGTATACTGCCATCTCCAAAGAGTATGAGTTCATTCAAATCAGAGAGAAATTGCTACAATATGATGTTTATAGATGTGTCTGTTATGATTTGTCAAGTCTGGGCACTCTATTATTTATTTTTCATGGTTTGATTATGAATAAAAACACACACAAAAAACATCAACTATGTTTTATGACCAAGTTAAGAGAAAAACCACTGGACAGTGACCTCTCTGAAATAACATCAAATCTCACAGGGCAGGACAGATTTTCTTTATTTTCCAAACTAGAGGGTATATTTTCCTTCAGATGTGACTCGGTTCAAGAAGTTAAGATTATATGCATTCTAAAATATGGATACAAGAAAAAACAGAAAGAAACAAGAATACGTAGGTAAAAAATATTGATCATCTAGCTTCCCATGCACTATAGGAAATCTATAATGGTTAAAGTAGTGAGTTAGCTTACCCCACATACAGATTTCAGGTATTTGAAAGGCAGGTAGTGAAATGCTGTTTTAAATTAAAGCTTGCTAATCACAGCCAATTTTTCTTTTGTGCTTATACTTATGAGAAAATATGTACATATTGGGTAGATGACTGTAGGAATTCAGAAGAATGGAGCTATAATTATTAAGTTCCAGCGGGATGGGCAGTGGCAGGTGGTTAGATGTGAATGAATCAACGAATTACAAACATAGGGGCGGATGGAGAGATGGCCCCCCCTGCGATTGGGGTTGAGAGAGCGCCCGACTGCTCCTTTTGCCTGAGGAGGACCTGGGGTGGTCAATCTCCAGCACCCACATGAGTGCTGAAGAACCATCTCTTAACTCCCATTCCAGGAGAACTCCCGTTCCCGGGGAATCCGACCACCCTTTCTTTGACCTCCGTGGCAGGCATTGCACGACAGGATGCCACAAACCCTCTCATGACGCGAGGTACCATTCTATACACATACAGAAATAAACTAAAATTTTAATAAAAAAAATTAAAAAAAAGAATAAATAAAAATCAAAAAAAAAGAAAAGAATTACAAGAATTAAATGAGTTTTCTTTAAAGAGAAAAAAAGATTTGTACATCAAGAAAAACTCACGGTACAGAAAATCAACATCTCTGCAGAGAATCACCATCACATACATTACAAGTCCTTGTTCCTTGCCATGAAGAAAAGCATCAGAAAGACAGATAGGTAAGTCTAGTGAATTATCTCACTTTAGCAGGAACTCCCATAAATGATGATACTGGGGTTAAACAAACAACTGAAAAATCTCAGGAGGTTCCAAGTGGACACTTTCGAGAAGCTAGAATTTCAGGGCAACTCAGTCTCAGCAATTTCCCACCCTTTTATGGATTTTGCTTCTAGAAAACTCTTACTTGCTCACAGAAAAAACAAGAGGAAAGTGCCGTGTCTGTGGAACAGGGAAAGGGAAAGAGTAACCATTCAGGAGGAACTGCCTCCTGCCTTCCAGAGGAGCTGTCCTGGCAGAGCTAATCAACTAAGCTTTTCCAGAAAAGGAAGAGAAGGACACAACTGTAGCCTGCTTAGCCTTCCTGTCTCATCTCCAGGGACCTAGCTGAGCCTTCAGCATATCTGTAAAGGCCCAAGAACAAGAACACTGGTTCACCAAGAAACCTATTTCTAATCCTAGAACCACGTCACTTTTTTTCTCCATCTCACCAGTAGATCTAGAGAATTCCAGTATAATAATAGGAAACACCACTACAGCTTATAAATTTTAAATAAAGAAAACTCCAGAGAATTCATTACTTTTATTTAGTTCTTGAAGTCCATTTTTCATTCTTCTACTGGACTCCACTTGTCTTTTTCTTTCTTTATCTTTATTTTTTTTTATTTTTTAAGGGAATAAAAGAGCACAGTTGTTTTCAGTCCATTAAATATCACATTGAATTGCTCATTTTGCCATAATTAGGTAATTGGATGCTAGCATCCACAGAGAGGATACCATTAGTCCATGTGTTTTTTCTGGATTGTGTGTTACTTCATATCAGCATGATATCTTCTAGCTCCAGCCATTTACCCACAAAGGTCATGATGTCATCTTTCTTTAACTGCTTCATAGAAACCCCATTGTGCAGACGTACCACTTTTTTTTTCTATCCACTCATCAGTTGAGGGGCCATTGGTTGGTTTCAACTCCTTGCTATTTGTGAAGAGAGCTGCAATAAACTGGCTGTGCATGTATCTCTGTGGTAAGATGAATCTTGGGGTACATACCAGGAGTGGTATGGCTGGGTCAGGTGGCAGTTCATTCCTAGTCTTCCAAGGGTTACCACACTGCTTTCCATAGTGGCTGTATGAGTTTTACATTCCCACCAGCATGATGAGTGATTACTCTCCTCCTTCCCCACAACCTCCACAGCACCTGGTAATCATTTGTTTTCTTGATCCAGCCAGTCTTATTGGCGTAAGATGATATCTTAAAGTGGTTTTGATTTGCATTCCTTAATGACTAGTGGATGTTGAAACATCTTAAGATGTTTCTCAGCCATCTCTAATTCTCACTTGTGAAGTCTCTGTTCAGCTCTTGCTCCATCTATTGATGGGGGTCATTTGTTTTCTTTCTTCTTTGTTTTTTTTTTAATTTTCTTTTTTTATTGATTGCTTTGTGATTTCATACACATTTTCCAATTCAGTTCAGGTATATTTTCCTTTCCCTTCCCCCCCACCCACCCACCCACCCCATCCCATCCTAGATCATGCATTCTTCCATAACGGTCCTGCATCTTTTCATCAGTTTTTTTTTTTCATTTTTTAACAGTAAGCAATAATTTATGAGTACAAGCATCCTTCATGCAAAACCGTTTGCAAGCAGTTGTGCCCAAACCCACACAGCCCATGGGTCCCCACCATCCAGTAGGGGGGGCCTGTATGTTCAATCAAGTTGGACCAAATGAGTGTCAGACTATATTGCTGTAGTTTTCAACCACCTTCACCCCATCACAGCCCTTACATTCTACACCCCAGCCCCCTCTTCTGCAGATGTGTTCCCTAGGTTAGAAAAGGGGCACAGGGTGGATGAGAGTAAACATTCCACTCTCTCTGGAGCTGTTGTCTTGGACTCTGGTCATTCTGGCTGTTTTCCTTTCATGGGCTGACAGTTTGTCCAAGAATAACCTTTTGATCCTACTATTGAAGCACAACAGTTAGATACACAGGATTTAAGCATACAATTGTTATGGTAAAGGTATTTTTGGTATAGACACAGATGTTTGGGGTGGTATGTTAGTCAATGAATACATTTTTTTTTCTGTTAAATATGACAGGGTCTTACTATGGCTTATAGCATCTCCTAACCATAGAGGAGTAAGCTTTGGCATCACCCATGGGTTATTCTCCAAGAGAGAACTATACCTCACCTGCCTGGTAAACACTGTGCAGCAGTGGCAGCCATAGTGCTGTTATATCCCAAATCTATTGGCTTATAGCTCTGCTCCTTGGAGGATTAACCCATGCTGATGCCACAGCTTACATTCTTCTTTGTTTTTTTGAGTAGTTTATATATTCGGGAAATCAATGCTTTGAAGATGTTTCTGCAGTGAAGGTTTCTCCTCCCAGTCTATGGGTTTCTTTTTCACTTCCTTGAATTGTTTTCTTTGTGATGTACAGAAGCTTTTGAGTTTAATGAGGTCCCATTTGTCAATTGTTTCGACCTAATTCTTGCACAAGCTGCTGTCTGACATTCAGGAAGTTTTTCTACGCCTTTGTCTTGTAGGCTTGACTGCCAAACTTTTTCTTCTAATCGCCTTCAGAGGGGGTTCATTTTGTTTTGAGGGTCTGTTGAGGTCTTTAATCCAAGCTGGAGTTGACTTTTGTGTACAGGGAGATAGGTAGGGGTTTTAATTTTTTCATTCTTCTACAAGTGGTGATTCAGTTTTGGCCAACCCACTGCTGAAGATTGTTTCTGTCTTTCCTCCATTGTGTTTCTTGGCCCTTGTCAAATATGAAGTGGCTCTGATTGTATGTGCTCAAGTTTGGATCTTCAGTTTTGTTCCATGGTAAACAGACCTGTTTTTTGTGCCAGTATCCAAGCTGTTTTTGTGACTATAGCCCTGTAGTATAGTTTTATAGTCTTGGTATAGAGATGCCCCTGTATGGCTCTTTTCACTCAGGTGTTTTTTTTTTTTTTTTTTTTTTTTTTTTTTTTTTTTTTTTTTTTTGCTTTTGTTTTTTTCCCAAATGAAATAAGGACATTTGTCTCCAATCTGTGAAAAAAACTCTTGGGGATTTAATTGGGATTGGCATTAAATCTGTAGCAAGAGTTTTTGGTAGAATGGACCATTTTTACTATGTTTAATTTTCCCCAATCCATGAGCAATGGGAGGTTTTTCATCTTCTGTTGTCTTGTTCAATTTCCTTCTCAGAGGTTTAAAATTTTTTTTTGTAGAGTCTTTGGTGTTTGGTGTCTTTGGTTAGGTTTGTTCCTAGTATTTCATTGTTTTTGAGGCTATTGTGAGGGAGGACGTCCCTCCTGATTTCCTTCTTCAGTTTGCTTGTTGTTTGGGTAAAGAAAGCCTCTCTGTTTTCTCCGTTACTTTTCTCCTCCACTTTACTGAAGCTCTTAATCATTTCTAGGAGTTTTCTGGGAGTTTTTAGCATCTCTTAAGTAAACAATAATATCATCAGCAAAAAGGGATAGCTTGAGTTCCTCTTTTCCAATTAGTACTTAATCCTTTAATTTCCTTCTTTACGTACCTTATTGCCCTAGCAAGTGTTTCAAGTATATATTGAAGAGGAGTGGTGACAAGGGGGCAGCCTTGCCGAGTTTCCCAACCTTTTTTTTTGCGGTTCCCAGCCTCAGCCTTTAACGGCTGCGCTATCCCAAACAGCCCGAGTTTCCAACTTTTAAAGGAATGTTCGTTGTTTTTTCCCCATTTAGGATGATATTGGCTGTGGGTTTCCCTGTATATGGCATGATTACATTGAGGAAATCCCTCCAATCCAATCCTCTAGGACTTTAAGCAGGAAGTGATGCTGGATTTGTCAAAGGGTTTTCTGTGTCAATTGAGAATGTTGATTGTTGTGTTTTTTTTTTCTTTCAGTATTTGTATTGTTATGATATTTAATAGATTCCATTTATGTTGAACCATCCCTGAATCCTGGGTATGGAATCCAACTTGGTCATGATAGATAATATCTCTTGATGTGGGTCCTGTATATGATTTACCAATATCCTGTTTAGAATATTGGCATCTGTGTTCATTAGGGAGATGGGTCTATAATTCTCCTTTTTGGTGGTACTCTTGCCTGGTTTTGGTAATAGAGTGATGTTGGCTCCATAGAAGGAATTTGGGAGATTCCCTCCATTTGTTATCCTTCTAAACAATTTGAGTAATAATGGTTTAAGTTCTTTTTGAAATGTTTTTATAAGAATTCGCGCCATAAAACCATCTAGCCTGGGCTTTTTTTAGTTGGGAGGTGTTTCTTTTTTTGTTTTTTTTTTTTAAAAAAAAAAAAAAGTTTTTTTTTTTTTTTGTTTTTAAATTAATTTTTATGGATGCTTTGTGCATTTCAACATGTTCCAACTTAAGTTCAGACTTATTTCCCTTTCCCCACGCCCCCCCACCCCCACCCATTCCCCCAGGCCCAGATCCATGCACATCTTGCCATAACTCGTCCTGCATCTTCTCTCAGTTTTTTTTTTTTTTCATTTTTTAGCTATAAGTGAAACCATGAGTACAAGCATCCTTCATGCAAAACCTATCTGCGGCAGGCTGTTGTGCCCAAACACTACAGCCCCACCATCCAGGTGGGGGGTGGACAGGGGGTTTTGTTGTTCAATCAAGTTTGATCAAATGAGTGTCCAGAAGAACATGCGCTGTAGTTTCCACCATTCACCCCAATCGCAGCCCTTACATTCTCCCACGCATTCTACCCACGCCCCCGGAGTTTCTTTACATCTTCAATCTTCTATATTATGTTCTGTTTAAGCTTCTCTGTTCTTGTCTCTGAGCTTTGGTGATTCCCAGGGATTTCAGATATTCATCCATTTCTCTTCTAAAGGTTTTCAACTTGGTGTAGAGTATAGTTTTTGTATTATTTTTAATTATTTATTTATTTTTATTTATTTATTTTATTATATTTGTTTTTTGGTCTTTTTGAGATGGGGTCTCCCTGTAGTCCAGATCGTCTGGAACTCTCTCTGTAGAGACAGGCTGGCTTTGATCTCACAAAGATCTGGCCTGGCCTCTACACTCCCAAGTGCTAGGTTAAAGGCATGCACCACCACGCCGCCCGGCTGAGTATAGTTTTTTTGACGTATTCCTGTATGATTTTCTGGATCTTTTCATTGTCTGTTTTGTTTGTAATTTTTGTCTTGTTTTGTGCATCTAGCATTTTAACGATAAGTGGCATAGGAGAGTTTTTTTCTGATCTTGTCTATTTTGGAGTTCTATCTGCTTCTCGTATTTGTATTGGTTTGTCTTTTTTTTTAGTTTGGGGAAATTTTCAACTATATTCTGTGTTTAAATCGGATCAATACCATCTCTTGGGATGCTTCTCCTCCTCTATTCCTATGAGCGTGGAGATGTTGATCTTTTCACTAGTGTTCCATTTGCCTGGTTTTTCCACTTTTGAATGTATGTTTGAAATTTTGTCATAATCTTGACTTGATGTTTTCAGTTTGTTTCTGTGTTTTTCATTCCAGGCGAGTGATTTGTTCCTGCTGCTCTCCATTCTACTTCTGAGGCTGTTTTTCCATTGTTTCCTCTTGATTGCATAAGTGTTTGATTCTTTTTCATTTTACCTCTGAGTCTTTAGTATTTCCACTCCTTTTTTTTTTTTTTTTTTTTTTTTTGTTTTTTTTTGGTTTTTTTTTTTCTTTTGAGACAGCCTCATGTATCCCAGACTGTCCTGGTAACTCACTCTGTAGACCGAGCTGGGCCCTTTGAACTCACAAAGATGCCTGCCTCTGTCTCCCAAGGTGCAGGATAAAGGCGTTGCCAACCACGCCCAGGGCTTCCACTCCTTTTGGAGCTTCCTCAATCTTCCTGTAGCTCTTGTGCTGTTAAGACTGATTTGGTTTTCCTTACTTTTTTCAACATGTGATCTTTTTCAGTGTTTTCCACGTCCTTCTGGATTTTGTCATTCTCCTCTCTAGGTCCTTTCTTGAGGTTTTTCATTCTCTTTTCTTTGTTTCTCTGACTTGTTCTTTATATTCTTTGATTCTTTGAGTATGTTCACATGTAGTCTAAATCTGTGTCCTGGGCCATCCCAGGGCGATCCCACTGTAGAACTCCTCAGGGTTGTGGTAAGAGCTTGGTGTGGAATTATCCTGCACCTTTCCCATTTGTGTTCTCTTTTTCTTTTCGTGCCCTCATGTGGGTTCTCTCTTGCCTGTATTCCAGTTCGAATCCCAAATGCCTCTTCAACTTGTTGAAGGCTTCTAGCTTGCATCACTTCAGATGCCTGGTTGGAATAATGTTTCCATCCCCCTTCATACCAAACAGGAATCTGTCACTTCTAAACTTTGTTAAAATTTGTTAACACTAAAGCTGATAATATCCTTTTGTTTTTAATTTTTAAATCAGCTCCATTGTTATAACTCTGAATAAAAATTCTTTTTTTTTAATGCTTTTGTTTTAAATTTATTTTTATTTATTTATTTTCGTATGTGAGTCTGCATGCAGGTTTGTGCAACCGTGTCGTGCATTGCCGCGGAGGTCAGAAGAAGGTGTCAGATTCCCCTGGAACTGGAGTTAAAGACAGTTCTCAGCTGCCATGTGGGTGCTGGGGATCAAACCCAGGTCCTGTGCAAGAGCAGTCGGCACTCTTAACCTCTGGGCTATCTCTCCAGCCCGAATATAAATTCTTTTACATTCTTATTACATGAACCTAACAATAGGTTTTCTAGAAACTTTTTTTAGGAAATTTAGGTCCATGTTGAGGGGAGACCCACAGCACAGAGAGGAGAAACATTAGGACTCCAGTGAAAAGCAAGTCAAGTTTATTTTAGGCATGGCAGCTGGCCTGCCTGTGTTGGGTTTATGACGACCAGCATTAGAATGTCCCAAAATGGTAATTTTATACCTAGACACAGAAGGAAGTGAATTTACTGGGAAGTGGTGGCAAGAAAGATTGGGGGACTGACTGTAGGTGGGTCTGTGTCTGGTATTCGGAGGAGCGTCTGGAGGGAACCTAGAACCTGGAACTGGTATCAGTAGGAGCATTTCAAAAGCAACTTTTCTCTGATTGCAGGAGCACCGTCCAGGGTAATTATTTCTCTGGAATTATGTCTCAGTTCGCTTTCTGGAATCCCTGACTTAGGTGGACTATGACCTTACACTTATATTACTCATAATCAGATCATATGTTTAGACATTTAAAATTGTTTCTAGAGACTAAGAAGATGGTTCAGTCAGTAAAATTCTTCCCACACAAACATGGGGACCTCATTTAAACCCTAAGAACCCACAAAAACTCTGGGCCATGCAATGTATACTTTAATCCAAGAGCCATGGAGGCAGGGTCAAGAGTCAGTGAACCTCAGGTACAATGAGATATCCTATCTCAAAAATAAGACGGAGAGTCAGACTCTTGATGTCTGTCTCTGGTTTCCACATATGTGTGCATATACCCCTGCATGCATTGGCATGTGTACACACACACACATACACACACACACACACACACACATTCTCTTCCTCTTCTTTTGTCATTTAAGTGTAAAATTTTTAGTTGGGAAATATTTCCTAATTTGGAATGAGCTTGTAAAGAGTAAATATTTTATTTATGTAATTTTTTTCTTTTTTAAGGAGTAATTTTTCATATATTTGATAATGCTTTACATTCATGTTTTGAGTACTGTCTTTGCAAAGTGATGTATTTATGAATTATATTTCTAATTCTAGGTAAAGCAGTAGAAGCATTTGAGTTACAGCATGGCGAGAAATAGCTAAACAAATGCATAAAATTTTCTTTGGCTGAGTGACGCTGAATTTGTAGTTAATGTTATCATCACTAATTATGATTTCCTTTTTCTCAGATGTTTATGATTCTTTTAAGTGATTATATAATGAAATTAATCCATTATCAATCATTTCGATATTTTACCTAAGATTTTACCATATCTCGACTTTATTCAGTCATTTCTTTTCATTGGTATTGAATGGAGTGAGAAGCATGAATGAAATCAAGGGAAGGAACAAGTTCTGACTGTATAGAGGATTTCTATATCAGATCAAAAAGAGAATTAAATCATATCATCTCTATTCCTGGAGGAACAGCAGAGAAACAGAGAGGATGGATGACAGGATTGAAATAACACTGATATCAAATAATAACACAGATATCTTTCTGAAAATATAATTCTTAGGAATTATGATGTTAGAAAGTTTGCATGGGAAAGGCAAGAGACTATATAGCAATCTGCTTTTGAATTCTGAGTGTGACACTACACAGGAATTTCCATTTGCAGCCAGATGAGCTAAAGCAAAGCAAAACCAGCAGCCTGGCAGAGCAGGCTAAAATCAGAATGTTAATCCTGAAATTCCTAGCATGCCTCAAGGCTGTGAGTGATCTATGGAACTGCCAGGCAAGGCAGAGACAAGTTTGCCTCCTAGGATGTTGGTTGTTGGTAATCCTGCCTCCAGGTGCAAAACATGGCTGGAACTCAAGAAGAATTTGCAAAGTGTTCACGATTACAACTGCGTTTGGCAAAAGGAAGTGTTGGGCACCAACCAAAAATATAAGGGAAAATTTTACCAATGGCCAGCTTGACAGACACAAGCACAAGCAATTTAGAGCTATAAGATGATAATAGCAACAAGATTCAGGACAGCAAATACAAGAACCCACAATCTGCCTGAGATTCATAATAAAATCCACTGGATTTATAGGCTGATGCCAAGATACAATACGGTTATTCGATTTCTTAAAAGAAGATCAGCCGGGCGTGGTGACGCACACCTTTAATCCTAGCACTTGGGAGGCAGAGGCAGGCGGATCTTTGTGAGTTCAAGGACAGCCTGGTCTACAGAGTGAGTTCCAGGACAGCTGGGGCTACAGGGAGACCCTGTCTCAAAGACTTCTCTGTTCTTTCTACAAACCTAAGAATGTTTTAAAGAGTTAGTAAACTCAGAGAAACGCTAAACATCAGAGAGTTAGGGACTAGAGAGAGATGTTGCAGCAGTTATAACCCACATTCCATTCCTACCACTCACGTGGCAGTTAACAACCATTGGTAACCCCAGTTTCTGGGGATGTGACACTGTCTTTTGTCCTCAGAGGGGCTTGACAACATGGGTACATTTACATGCAGACAAAACACCCATGTACATAAAATGAAGATAAAGTTAGTTAAAACTAAGTGAACTATTCATTGCTAGTTTAAGAAGTCCAAGGGTAGACGCTGCCTGTTATCTGGCCTCTGACCGTCATCTTTCATCTTTTTTTTTTTTTTCCCCGACAGTCTGCCTTAGGAGTACAGGGAATGAAGAACCAACCCACACAAGCTCCATTTGGACAGCCACAGGAATTATGCTCAGTTTTAAGTCCACCTATGCACAGAAAAACACTTTCCCATAAGATAATACTACAATCGAGAATAAATGACACTTAAAAAATTATTTCATTTACTAAAAATCTCTTACCTACCTTTTTTCTTTCCTGTTTGTATTTTCATGAGTGACCACACAGTTTAAATATCACTCCAAGTTTCTTCCAATTAGACAACTACAATGGTGCTGAAATGGTAAGAACTGGGAGAAGTATAATTATCATGTCAAATTTACTGTAAAAAATACTGACAGATCTTTGAATACATGAAATATGTCATTATGTATACTGCCATCTCCAAAGAGTATGAGTTCATTCAAATCAGAGAGCAATTGCTACAATATGATGTTTATAGATGTGTCTGTTATGATTTGTCAAGTCTGGGCACTCTATTATTTATATTTTTCATGGTTGAATATGAATAAAACATCAACAACTATGTTATATGACCAAGTAAGAGAACACTGACATGACCTCTCTGGAAATAACATCAAATCTCACAGGGAGACAGATTTTCTTTATTTCCAAACTAGAGGGTATTTTCCTCAGATGTGACTCGGTCAAGAAGTTAAGATTATATGCATTCTAAAATATGGATACAAGAAACTAGAAAGAAAAAGAATACGTAGGTAAAAATACTGATCATCTGCTTCCCATGCCCTATAGAAATCTATAAATGGTAAGTAGTGAGGTTAGCTTCTACATACAGATTTCAGGTATTTGAAAGGCAGGTAGTGAAATGCTGTTTTAAATTAAAGCTTGCTAATCACAGCCAATTTTTCTTTTGTGCTTATACTTATGAGAAAATATGTACATATTGGGTAGATGACTGTAGGAATTCAGAAGAATAGAGCTATAATTATTAAGTTCCAGCGGGATGGGCAGTGGCAGGTGGTTAGATGTGAATGAATCAAGAATTACAAAAATAGGGGCTGGAGAGATGGCCTAGCGGGTTGAGAGCACCGACTGCTCCTGCAGAGGACCCGGGGTTCAATCTCCAGCACCCACATGGCTGCTGAGAACCATCTGTAACTCCAATCCAGGAGAACTCCAGTTCCAGGGGAATCCGACACCCTCTTCTGACCTCCGTGGCATTGCACGACACGGATGCACAAACCTGCATGCAGACGGTACATTCCTACACATACAGAAATAAATAAAATTTTAAAAAAAATTAAAAAAAAGAATAAATAAAATAAAAAAAAAGAATTACAAGAATTAAATGAGTTTTCTTTAAAGAGAAAAAAGATGAGCGTGAACAAGTAATTTTTCCTCTCTCTCTCTCTCTCTCTCTCTCTCTCTGTGTTATATGGATGTGGACGCATACATGTGAATGTGTGGATATATGCATATGATGATAACAAGAGTGTGTGTAGGTCAAAGGGCGACTGGGAGGACCCTGGTTTCCTTCTGCCGTGGGAGTTGTGCCGAGCTAGTCCATTTGGCCAGTCCTGTCTGGGAGCTGCTGTGCACACTTAGTCATCTTGCCAACCCCGAATCACGCATTTTTTTTTTTAAAGTAACCATATTTTTTATTAGCAACTTTTAGCACAAATGAGATTAAAGGCACAAATTACAAATAAATTAAAATGTTTCCATATTTTGGTTACTTATATTTAATGCCTGAAAACACTTGAAACTACTCCCCCTTTGGATTTCGTGCTTTGTTTGAAACTTATTTTTTCTGCAGACTCCGCACTTTGAATTAATTTATTGGGAATTAAAAGCATGGCAACAAACACGGGGAAGACAATAGCTGCATTTCGAGTTCTACTTTGACCTTTTTCTTTCAAAACAGTAACTCACCAAAATTGTTGAAAGGTTAACTAATCTCTTAAAAGGTCACCTGTCTTTAAGCTAGCTACAGTATATAAATGCTTTTCTGCTCTCCTCCAGCAAGTCATCAATAACTCATTAAAATCACACTGTTTCTTTCTAAAAATTTTTATATCCTCGTAAGGCTATTTCCTCTTGGTCAATATAACATTTAACATATATCATGATTCACAAAAATATGATTATATACAACTATGTGGTGTCATTTAGCTAATTAAGACTGTTTTTAGAGCAGTATATGCCAGGCAGTGTTGCAGTTGCTAAAAAAGAAGACTTATGGTTTTAGAATTAATGTAGCCTTGCTCATATTTTTGCATTAATTATGTATTTACATTTAAGAAAGCCAACATAATGGCTGATAAGCCTTATGAAGGAAAAGACTGTTATTTCAGTACTCTTGAAGTTGATCCAAACATTTTCCAGATGATTTTTCTACCACACTTGACAATCTACAACACTTCTTCCCCAGTACACTTAATGTGAAATCTAGCCTAAGACACACAGTCGTATTATTAGTACTGTCAGACACCATTACAATTTTGATAGGTTGATCGAAGTTGCTGTGGTGGATAAAAGGGACAGTAGCATTGTTTAGACATTCAGAAACTGCCCTCCGTCAGCAACTTCACCCAGAATATATTTCTTGCTGTTGTTATTCTAAAGGAAATACAAGTATATTTACATAATATTTGTTTATTGCTCAAAAGAGAATCTCATTAAAGCTCATTAAAATGTACTATTCATTACTCACTAAGTAATTAAAACCCATTGGGCCATTATATTTAGACAAGAATAAACTTATTGAAGAAAAGAAAGAAAACCTTTCTTGAGGATAAATAACTCTTTGTCCACTCTTTAGATGAACAATTGTAGTAGATTACAGAAGGGCAAGCATAGCTTATAAACTTTGCTTGGGTCTTCATTTTTGTCATTTATTAAATTCATAATTGTAAAATGGTGGATTTGACATATTCTCCCAGCTCTGGCCAGCAAAACAGTATGAAACAGAAAATTCATCAGTAAATATTAGCATGTCATACTTGTAGAACCAAAAAGCAGTAATGCAAGTTGTATTTCAAGTACGTTTATTTTATGCTTCTCTATATGTAGGGATGTATAGTAGATGATTACAATGTAAATTGCACTTCTTACAAAAGGCTCCTTTAAAGGACATGAACAACATTCCATTACAACATAAAGTGCATAAAGTGCAGAATAATGAAAGCATCAATAAAATAATGTATGATTTACACAAATACACATTATTTTCACATCTCTTTCTGTTTGTACCAAAAGCATTAGCAACCATTGAGTTGGAGATATAGTCACATGTACTGAAAAAATAGGATATGGATTTGAGATTGGAGTTTTAGGAAAAACACAAACTAAAAATTACATAATAAGCTGCATACCTGTATCGGCATTCAAAGTATAAACTTCATTAATTATACTATACAATGTAAATATACCCGTGAGATAAACTTACAGTTTTTCTGGAAAAGCATTTAGTAGTGAGTCTATGTTAGCTGTCTAATCAAATTGTTTTCAATTGTAATCAGGTAATATCATAAAAATATGTTTTTCAAACTTCCAAATGAGTGATATAAGATGTATGACATTTTATTACTTTACTTAATTTCATTTATTTCTGTATTTGTATAGAATTTACTGTTCTGCGTTGCACAGTTTTTGTACCCGTGTTGTGCAATGGCCGCGGAGGTCAGAAGAGCGGTCTCGGATCCCCTGGAACAGGAATTTGGACGCATGTGGAGTTTCAAGACGGTTTCTCGATGGCTCATGTTTGACCATGTGGGACGTCGAACGCCGGATCCTTCTGTAAGAGGGTCGGTCGCTCTTAACCGGCTTAGCCATCTCTCCAGCCCGTAGTTGACCATTTTTTAATGTTAGTGCTTATTTTGCTGTTTTTAAAAGCTGAGCCACATAAAATCTTATCTTGCTTCATTAATTCTCCTTAATTTTAATAAATGTTTTTATGATATATTTGTGATTTCTCTTATATATATAATTAGTATTTATATTATATATATATATATATGTTATGCACTATTTTATGACTCTTTCCCGCCTATATGACATCCCAGCCTACCAACTATCCCACACCTGATTTCATGCACTTCATATACATGTGTGTGTGTGTGTGTGTGTGTGTGTGTGTGTTGTGTTTTGGTCGTTATGTTTACCAGATCTACCAGTACTTAATTCCTGGGTTTCCTTCACTATGAGTCCATTTGCTGGACCCTGGTTAACCTACCTAGAGTCACGTTCTTAAAGAAGACTGACTGTCCTCCTCCCAAAAGCCTATTGTAAGTTGCCAGTAGTTTCTCTGATAGGGTTTGGGTGTCTTATTTATTCTTCACTTCTATGCTGGGATTTTTTTTTCTGGTTTGAGCTTATGTGGGGTTTGTGTGTACAGTCATCAGTGCTATGTGAACTCCTTAACTTTATACTTGCATTCTTGCCTAGTGGTCAGTAAGTCTTCAGTGTACTGTCCTGTCTCTACTAAAAGTTCGGTGGCTTCTTTTCTAATAGTTTAGCACACATTGATCAAGAAGCCTGAATTTATTGCCTTCTAATGATATCATATATTTAATTTTTGTGTAAGACAATAGGATAATGTTGTATGCACAAACCTTTTAAAATGTATTCATAAAATATAAAGATTCAGGTACTAGAAATATCTATGGAAATCCACAGAAATTAAGGAAGTGGGCACTTCTAGGGTTATCCTTTCTTGACCACACACAAACAAAAGGTAAGGATAAATGAATGTTTTACAGGTAATGAGTCATGTGTGTTCCCATACAGCTATCATTTTAGTATGAATATTTTAACTTTATATAAATAGATAGTGAATTAATCATGTTTCTTGTTGGTATGCAAAAGTGCTTGACAAAAGAAATTTGAGGAAGGAAGGTTTGCATTTGCTTGGGCATTCTTTGTTTTTTTTGTGTGTTTGTTATCACTCTGTTTTTGAGTAATGTTAAATCGAGCTCCGAATCGAGTGTTGAGAAAGATTATGCTAGAGAGGCATGAGTCAGGGCTGGTCTCATCCTCCACTCTCCCTGACATTCTGGTATGCTAAAGAGACCCTAAGTGTATGCGCTCGACCTATGCCTTCTTTTTATTCTTCTTCTAATTCACCTCTGGGGACTCTCAGTCCATTGCTGCGTAGATGATGCCACAATGTACAATTCAGAGTGGTTCCCTTCGTCATGATTAAGTGTCTGGTGCACTCCTCATCAAGCATTGGCTCTAAGGCATGATCTCCTAGGTGATTCTTCAGTTAAGTGTCTGGATGCACCTTCACAGATTGGCCTAAGGTATATCTCCTAGGTGATTCTTCAGTTAAGTGTCTGGATGCACCCTCACAGATTGGCCTAAGGTAGATCCCCTAGGTGATTCTTCAGTTAAGTGTCTGGATGCACCCTCACAGATTGGCCTAAGGTATATCTCCTAGGTGATTCTTCAGTTAAGTGTCTGGATGCACCCTCACAGATTGGCCTAAGGTAGATCCCCTAGGTGATTCTTCAGTTAAGTGTCTGGATGCATCCTCACAGATTGGCCTAAGGTAGATCCCCTAGGTGATTCTTCAGTTAAGTGTCTGGATGCACCCTCACAGATTGGCCTAAGGTAAGATCTCCTAGGTGATTCTTCAGTTAGGTGTCTGGATACACCTTCACAGATTGGCCTAAGGTATATCTCCTACGTGATTCTTCAGTTAGGTGTCTGGATGCACCCTCACAGATTGGCCTAAGGTAGATCCCCTAGGTGATTGTTCAGTTAAGTGTCTGGATGCACCCTCACAGATTGGCCTAAGGTAGATCTCCTAGGAGATTCTTCAGTTAAGTGTCTGGATGCACCCTTACAGATTGGCCTAAGGTAGATCTCCTAGGTGATTCTTCAGTTAGGTGTCTGGATGCACCTTCACAGATTGGTCCAAGGTATATCTCCTACATGATTCCAAATCCCCTCAAGCTGGCAGTGAAGTTTAATGGTTCCTTACTCAATCTATTACTCTCTGTGCCGTGTTTGAATTACCAAAACTCAACAGTCTCTTCTCTTCTTCTTTATTTTTCCTAAGAACTATTCTTGTCTGACAGAAACATCAGTGACAGAAAGTATTTACTTTCCTATGCTACAAAGAGTCAGGAGGAAATAATACATGGTTTGCCTAAGTTCATTGGAAAGAAGTATTAAGTCATCTATTATTCCAGGACCTTCACAGAGAATCAGGCCAAGATCCACTCTACGTGAAAGGAATTTTATTTAAACTTTCATAATTTGTTTTTACTTCTAGCAGTCATCTGTTAAATTGTATTTTTTACCTCAGCTGTCACCTCATCAAAAGTTCACTTTTATCTAAATCCTTACCTCCTGTTCAATGCCTTGAGATCTGAACAAAAGTAGTAAGTATCAAAGAGGATCCCAGGAATCTTGCCTCCATCCATCCTGGAGAAATAGGCACTTACCTTCTTTTCTGAAATAGCAAAAAGTCACTAATTTGTGAAAAATTTATGTTCAATACATTAGACAATATGGGGAAACTGAGTTCAGTAATTCCAAACAAATGAGAAATGAGTAGGGTAAAGTATACAGTGGCCACTGCAATTACATTTTACAGGCCTTGACAGAATAGGAATGAAGGCAAAACCAAGAAGTCTCCTTGATTGATGCCCTGCAGCTTGGAGACCAGATAGAACAAGGTGACCAGCTTCCAAAGACTGAATATAGGGACTGGAGAGAGTCAGTGGGCAAGCTGTAGATCTCCAAATGATGGTCCTAAAGGCTATAGCTGAGTTTTCCTCAGCACATGGGTATTAGAGAAATAGGATAGAGTGAAGATCCACCCAAAAATATTAATGAAAAGCAATATAGGTGTATCGCCAAGGTTTTGTAACTGTTCCTGCTGTCAGCAGCCACTTGAATGAAACTCAGTAAAGAAATCAACCAAGCTGAAAACCAGATGAAGAAATAAAAGTAAAAGTGTGTGGGGCCGGATAAATCCATTATGGCCGAGTATAAGAGAGCTGGCTTCTTTCCTGGGTAATGTAGAAGGCCAGCAAGAGACGAGAGCTGCTCCCACTCACCGTATTGGGCATCAGGCACCTGCTGCCCAACCCCTAGGGGCGTGTAGCTTGAAGTTTAGGATTCCTAAAGCTTATCCCTCCTGAGGCATGTTTGCCCTGTCTTCTGGAGGCAAAAGGCATAAGCCAAGAGTTTATCTGAGGTGAGGGGGGGTCAGTTTTCCTGCCATAAAACTTAGCCATTGCAGAACACACGTAGTCATCTCCTCCGTCCCACCCACCTCCTAGTCAAACAGCCCAAAAAAACTATATACGTTCTTAAACGCCCCCCCCTGCAATAAATGAGTTTTACTCACTGAAGCAACTCTCAGATCTTTCTTTTGATCTGTTCAGGTTCATAAGAGAGCTTTGTGACTTGCACACACTAGTTTAAGTGTATCTCAGACTCCTTTATCTCCTGCTATTGCTATTTTTTTCTATTATATGTAATTCAACAAGAAGTAAGAATTAGGCGGAGTCTCAGACCCTGAATCAGATAGTATCTGCATACTATTGAAAATTTATGGGAAACAAGAGAGCCCACAACTTAAAGCAATGTGTGTCTGTTGAAAAGAAGAAATTTTCTAAATGAAAGTGCATGATATTGCTCCTGGGAAATAGATATACTATCAATGCTGAAGTATAATATCTAAATAAAATAACTAGTTTCTGAATCTCTGTTTGATCTAGAAAACCAAAGAATATTGAGAATGGGCTAATTCATAAGAAATCATAAACTATGCAATAAAAACACACCTATGTGTATTGTGGAGCTGGCGAAAAAGTCATCATGCAAGGATGACTGACGGGACACAAAAGGACATTTGAAAATGCACGAAGTGGGCTGGAGAGATGGCCTAGTGGTTAAGAGCGCCAACCGTTCTTGCAGAGGACCTGGGTTCGATCCCCAGCACCCACATGGAGGCTGAAAACCATCTGAAACTCCAATTCCAGGAAAACTCCAGTTCCAGGGGAATCCGAGACCCTCTTCTGACCTCCGCGGCATTGCATGACATGGGTGCACAGACTTGCATGCAGACAGTACATTCATACACATACAGAAATAAATAAAATTAATTAAAA
>VZQC01010980.1:586339-709647 GCA_009823505.1 Rhizomys pruinosus | reverse complement strand
ACACACACACACACACACACACACACACACACACACACACGTCGTCCTAGAGATACCTTTTCAAATGTGAGCTGTATAACCATGGTGCTCTGAAGAAGTAAAGTATATTCAACACTTGGCTATTGAATATGTGATCCTGCACTGGGGCATATACCCTTATACCGATATTTTAAAACTGAATTTTGTGTATGGAAAATCATTAGTTAACAATTTATTGGGGTTCAGCTACTGGCTTTAAAAACTTAGAGGATATCTCTGTCTTGTGTGCATTTTTCTAATAGATAATCCTTGTAAAAAAAAAAAGAAAGATCTAGATCACATATAGTAGCTGATGTTGTGACAGGTCAATTTATTTTTTTTGTATCCTGATGGAATTATTAAAGTTAGCATTCAAATATCAAATAGTATTCAAATGTCAAGTTAGATGTTATTTCTTTTAAAACATTACTAATTTACCAAAAAATATAAAGAGTAAGTAGTCAACTTGAGAATGAACAAACTACAATACTTCTATCTAACTGTGAGATAAAAATTAAGCTATGACATGTGCTGTTGGTGTAAAGTAATTATCAACAATTGGTAATGATCACTGCATGTTGAATAGGAAGCATTAAGAGTGACAGTATAAATTGAAAAATACTTTCCTCTGTTGTATGGTATTTGACGACAGTAACTACATTGCTGATTAGTTAAATAATAAAGGAACTTCATTTTGCCTAGCCATATTATTATATTTTCCCACTGAATGGTTTTCTAAATAAGTAGATTTCTTGATGAAATTATCTTAACATTATGCTCCATTAGAATGCTTAAAATACACATGCGAATTAGCTTCATAAAGCATGATGTTCATTCTGAAAACTAAACCACTGCCTAGTTGATACAAAACACCACTGGCACATTAACTCCTAAATGTAACTACCCCTTGTAATCTATTGCACTGTGGCAGTAATGTATTAAGTGACAACCATTAAAGTCTCATTATATGGAACTTACTTGAAAAGACCTTCTCATTTCTCTCAGAATCCACCAGTAGAGCCCAGAAAACTTCACTTTCAGTATTAACCACTAGGTGAAGTTGCCAAATGCAAGGTAAGTGCTCATTATCAGCATCATCAATTTTTCAAAAGAAAGGAGTTAATTGCTACCTTCAAGGCCAAGTCTTAACAGACAGAGAATATCGAATATTTTTAGGAACTGAAAAGCCATCTACTAACTCAAATATTCATTCTTATTCATTCCTGCTCTTAATTATTCTTGCAAGAAAAAAATCATACAAATATGAGGAAACCTATAAATCAAATATTGAATACAAAGGAAATTTGTAGTCTTTTTTTTTTTTTTTGTTGGTCTTATAACCTCTATATTATACTTATGGTGTACTCAACTTCAATACAGAAGTAAAAGAATTTCCAATTTGAGGATTTTTAAAAATGTTTTTATTCAGTTCATTTAATATGCACTTAAATAATCTACTTATTAATTATTCATGGTTTAATCAGGACATATTTGTTTGTAAAGCATAGACTATTACAAATTAAATCATGATGAAAAATAAAATAATGATCTATCCTATCTAAATTCTAAAATGCACATCAATGTTATCATCTATTTTTGTTCTCTCTTGTTTGCTAAAGTTACCTTTGTTTTTCTTTGTCTCTCAGCCCCATTACACTGTTTTATACATAGGCTATATCTACTTGCTGAGAAAGACATTTTGTGGCACTCCTACATTTAGTGTGTTAAATTTTGGGCAGAAGGACACTTTGGACCTTTACATCCATTCCGCTTTGGGGTTGACATCCATTCCACTTTTGGGGTTCAATGAATAATAATCCCATGAAGAGCATGAGTAGTGAGGGAGAAAATACCTTATGGAAATAAGGTAGAGTTGTTTATGAGAGAGAGAAAGAGAGAGAGAGAGAGAGAGATATTGAGGAGACTATAAGAGGCAGACGTCTTTCTCTCGAAGTATGTATTTTATAACTTTTATATAAAAACAAAAATATGCAGTCATAATCACCACATAAAATACTGTTGAAGTTCAGAAAATTATAATAATTCTATAACTATGATTATTATTATTTTCATTGGTCTAAATGATAGATTCAAGAAGTATATTCAGATATAAAACATTTCCTTTTTAATTAAAATGCATTGTAGGAATGGTGATACCTTCCAATATTACTGCCCTGTCAGGAGTAGCATTTGAAGGACTGAGCTTTAGAAGATGAAGATAAATTATTATGCGTATTTAGAGGTTTATTTGGAAAACTGTTGGAGACCAGTATATCTGGGAACTAGAAATAATGGGTAAAAATGCCTCACTAGTTCCATAAAGTTGAAGATTTGTTTCATAAGATGGATGTATATTGTAGATGCTTCAGAATCTTCATTAAAGGCCAAAGAGAAGAGGTCACAGATGGGTAGAATTTAGTTGAAAGTAAATAATTTTCGACCATAACTAATGAATAGCAACAACTGAAAGGGGTTCCATATACTAAACACAATCCGAAAACTACTCAAATAGAGCCAAGATTATGACTGCTTGACAATTTAAAAGGGAAATATGTGGTATAAATGTAGTTTTTATTTTTAGCCATGGAAATTAACAAAGCCAATGATCACTCTGATAATAAAAGACTAAATAATGGTGATTTTTACTGAGAATTTTGCTTAATTATTAAATGTATTAGCCTTTATATTTGGTTCACAAATGGTTTCAAGAGTCAGTTTTTATATATGTGAATAATACCTGAAATAAAATCAACCTCATTATTGTATTATGGGTGATGAGAAGTTATAGTTATTATAAATCTAAGAAAATGTTGAACTAATTACTACAACTTATTCCCAGTAACACCAAACACTATTAGAATATCATTTAGGTTATGACAACATGGTATAATATAATTATAGCACAATATCAGAGAATTTTATGAAGCTACCAACAAAGACTTAACAAGCCATCTCTATGAAAAACTTTATTTTACTGATGAGAAAGACTAAGTTCAACATGTTAGGTAGTTTACTCTAGAAAATAATGTTTTTTTCCCCTAAATCAAAATAAATTCAAATAAATTCAAATTACTTCATGTTAGTAAGATGAAAAATTTATGTTTTTCTTTTTCAATGCCACATCTGAAAAATATTACTATGAAATGAGAGTCCATCCATAAAGCTGTGGTCAAATGGTAATAGGGTCGGGGAAAATAACATGCAGGGACCAGTGTTGAAAGCTAGGTTACCTTTACTTAGCATTCTGAGTCTACGTGCCAGGTAGTGTATCAATTATCAAAGGACTGGCATTTGCGTGCTAAGCTTATTTCAGAATTGTTTTTATTTCCTTGAATCCAGCACAATCTAAACTCTAGCCAAAGCAACTTCCTTCTAAACCTCCATATTTCTGCCTTTACCCAGGCAACCCTTTCATCATGTATTATGGGTGATGAGAAGTTATAGTTATTATAAATCTAAGAAAATGTTAAAATAATTACTACAATGTATTTCCAGCAACATCATAGACAATTGGCCAAAGACTAACCCAATCAATGTTGAGCTCTGTCCATTTTCTAGCCTTCTACTTCCAGAGCCCTAATATAATAGAATATGTTCAGCAATTACTGCTGTACAATTACATGATTCTCTATCAGTTGTTCCCAAATATGGTACAAGAGTTGCAGGTTCACAGTGTTGAAACTCTTGGCAAGATAAAACATAATAATTTTAAGAAGACAATATTAGATACCTTAAAAAAAAAAAAACAATACAAAAAAGAAAAAACACACTTAAAAAATAAAAAATTATAATATTCCTCATTTCCATACTCCTACTATTTAAGCATTAACACTATGTTTCATATTAGGCCTTGTCCACTTATAAGAAATCTAGTGTCTTCAATCAGATAGAGTTTAAAGGAATTTAGAAGAGGTAAAACAAAGACATATTTCTCAGTCTATATAATATATATCTTTTTTAATTACTAGTTTTTTTATTTTTATTGAGGCTTGGTGTATTTCATACATAATTTTCCAATCAGTTCAAGCATATATCCCCTTCCTTTCCCCCACCCCACCCCCTGCCCATCCCAGACCATGCATCTGCTGTAACTTTTCTTGCATCTTTCTCGTTTTTTTTTGTTTTGTTTTGTTTTGTTTTCATTTTTTTATACAATAAGTGATAAATTTTGAGTACAAGCATTCCTTCATGTAGAACCAAATTTGCCACGCAGTTGTGCCCAAAAAACCCACACAGCTCATGGGTGCCCACCATCCAGCAGGGGGGGCTGTATGTTCAATCAAGTTGATCAAATGAGTGTCCAGTCTACCATTTGCATAGTTTCACCATTCACCCCAATCACAGCCCTTACATTCTACCACTCCCCCTCTTCCGCAGATTCTTCCCTAGGCTTAGAAAAGGGGCACAGTGGATGTGAGAAGCAAAACAGTCTACTTTCTTGGAGCTGTTGTCTTGGTCTCTAGTCATTCTGGCTGTTTCTTTCTGGGCCTGCCAGACTTGTCCAGGCATAACCTTTCAATCCTATAATGAAGAACATAGCAACTTGCGATATATAGGATTTAAACAGTATAATATATATAACCTTTGATTCCTACAATGAAGCACCCACAAATAGATATAATAGGTATTTAACAGTACTAAATTATTATTATGGTGGTTACTTTGGTATGAGACACAGATGTTGGATGGTATGTAATCCATGAATTACATTTTCTTATGTAGTATGACAGGGTCTTTGTGTGGTTTATAACATCTCCTAACCATTAGAGGATGTAAGTTGTGGCCTCTCTTTCAGAACCAATATAATGCTAAAGTCTCCTTAAGCTATGCACTTAAGCAAAATATATAACAAGGAGCTCTGACATCAACAATGGATTATTCTACCAGGGAGATGTGGCCAGGGGATCCAACGCCCCACAAAAGGTAAAGGCTCCTTGCCTCCAAACTGGGATGTCTGCAGAGAGAGGCAATAAGTCCCTGCTGTGAAGACCTGATATAAACATGGGGAAAGATGTTGGAGACCGCACTTGCAAGTTACAGTATGGTCTCTGGAATGCGAAGAGCAGAGAGTGTTACCAAAGGCCACTACAACAATAAAGCAAATATAGGTCTCCTTGAGTCAACAAGATCCTCCGTCAGCACCAGCTAGCACACCTCATCTGTCTGAACTACTGTGCAGCAGTGGCAGCCATATGTCTGTATATCCCAAACTAATTGGCTTATTAGCTCTTCTGTTGGAGGAATAACCCATGCTGATGCCACAGCTTACATCCTCTAATATATGTCTTATATACATATATACCAGTACAATACATGTATATGTTTTGGAAAATGTAATACTTATAAATATAAAATTATTTTCCTTATATTAGTATGGAGTGACTTTTAATTTTAACTAATTATTAGACTTGGTTTATTTGAACATTTTGTTTGAATTTTCATTAAAAATATGTTGCAGTCCTCAATAATTATTTTAACTTAAATGAGTTACTTATTTTCATATTATGTTATGTGTTTTGTCTGCACATATGTAAATGCACCTGTGTCATGCAGTGCCTGCAGAGGCCAGAAAGGCATGATATTCCTGGAACTGGAATTGTGGATGGTTGCTAGCCACCATGCGGGTGCTGGGAACTGAAGCGACATCCTCTGCAAGCAGCAAGTGCTTGTATCTGCTGAGACATCTCTCTCCAACCAGTTTTCAAAAATTTTATAAAAACTATTTAAGGGCTGGAGAGATGGCCTAGCAGTTAAGAGCGCCGACTGCTCTTGCCAGAGGACCCAGGTTCGATCCCCAGCACCCACATGGTGGCTGAGAACCATCTGTAACTCCAATTCAGGAGAGAACTCCAGTTCCAGGGGAATCCGACACCCTCTTCTGGACCTCCGCGGCATTGCACGACAGGGTGCAAAACCACAGCAGACGTACATTCATAAAAAAAAAAAAAAAAAAAACTATTTAAGAGTCTCTGGCCAAGAAGTTTGAAAATCACTGATATATGCAAATAAATACACAAACATAAGTTGTTTAACCAAATAAAAATTTTAAATTCTATTTAACTGAATACATTTCTTCATGAGCAGTTTAACTTCATTTTCTGAGTGTCTTTTTTTGATTCCCATTCATACCTCAAACTTTCAGTCAATCCTCCTGCCTCAGACTCTGAAGAACTGGGATTACAGGTCTACACCACCTGGCCTTGTTTGAACTAATTTTTATGAGAAAATTATTATAATATTTTAGAGTGTGAACATCAAGGTGCCTTCTGTAAGAAGGAGGTAAAATGCTTTCCAAAACTTAAAACTTGGCAAGACTATTTTCATCTGCATATTGAAGGCAGAGCATGAATGAAGGATAATTCCTGCTTTTATAGAAGTTGCATAATATTGGTTAAATATAGACACCAAGCCAGTACAGAAAATTAAAATAGTTTGATTGTGATTAATGTTAAGACATGCACCAAAAAGAGACTTGAAAGAGTATTTTGGAGTAGAAGAGATGCAAGGGAAGTTCTCTCAGAAGCAGATTCTGAGGTGAGACTTCACTACCAAAAAGGCATGCAAAGGTACAGGACAGAACAGAAGGAACACAAAGATAATATCCAGACGTAAATTGGGGTTGTGTTGTAGAGGATTCGAAACTGACTCTCTGTGAAAGAGGTAAGTGTTAGAAAACAGGGGTGTGTGGGCCTGGAGAGATGGCCTAGAGGTTAAGAGCAGCGCCGACCGCTCTTACAGAGAATCCGGGTTCGATCCCCAGCACCCACATGGCAGCGGAGAACCGTCTGAAACTCCAGTTCCAGGGGAACTCCAGTTCCAGGGGAATCCGACACCCTCTTCTGACCTCCGCGGCCTTGCACGACAACGGTGCACAAACCTGCATGCTCATACACATACAGAAATAAATAAAATTAAAAAAAGAGAAAAGCTTCTAAAAAAAAAAAAAAGAAAGAAAACAGGTGCACACAGATAAGCAGAGTTATCCCAGAAGCTAAGGAGAGTTAGCCCTGGTTGGTACTTGGATAGGGGAACAGTCAACCAAGATCATCTTACGGAGGGCCTGGTGACAATGAAAAGCCATTAGAAGTTAAAAGTCAGGATGGGAAGAAAGGTGTTTCAGAAGGTGTATGGAAAATGGAATTCAGTAGAAAGGAAGTGACAGAAAAGCGGTAGAATATGACTGAAGTCCAGGGAGAGAATTGGGATGACAAGGCAAGACTTTAAGTGGATCCATTCCAGCTATGGACATATAGGCTGACTAAAGTATTATCTTTAAAATGTAAGACAACCCAAGTGCCCCTCAACTGACAAGTGGATAGAGAAAATGTGGTACATCTATGCAATGGAGTTCTATGCAACGGTAAAGAAGGATGACATCATGAACTTTACAGGTAAATGAAGATATCATGCTAAGTGAAGTAACATATTCCCAGAAAAACAAACTATGAATGGCATTCCACATCTGTAGATGCTAGCACTGGTTACCTGATTGTATGGCAAACTGAGCAACATTAATGTGATCTGAGAACAACTGTGCTCTTATATTGTGAATCCCTAAAAAAATAAATAAATTGAAAAATAAAATAAAATAAAATGTAAGAGAAAATTATAAAGCACGACTTGCAGTTATTGTAACCTGAGAAATGTGTGGATGGTGCTTTCACTGAGGTGAGGGAATCTGAAAGCAGTGGGTGTGGAGAGGGAAAAAAAAGGCAAGAACTTGCGAACTTTGATTTTGACAACCAAGTGAAAATTCTGAAGAAGCTAGTTGATTTGAAAAAGAAAAGGTAAAACAGCCTATGGCGAGAAATGTGGAAGCCTCTATGGTACCTGGTGTGAGTCAGCAATCCAAGAGCCCCTGAATACATGCAGTCAATTCATATTTGCTGAGTAAATAAATTAATGAAGCATTTATTTCCTTATTCTTTGTTTTCTGCTCATGTAGTCTTTTAATTAACTTATTCATTATTAATTTTCTTCCAGTCTTGCTCCATATGAGGAATAATGATGGACTAAACCCAGAACCAGAATGTCTCACTTATTGAAATCTCCTTAAATTGAAGTGGTGATACTCTATATAATTACTAAGAAACTGGAGGTTTTTGGTGCTATTGAATTGTCATAACTGTTTACTATGATAGGCTCTGTCTATGATGAATATATCATAGGTTTTTATGTTTGGAATGCAAGGTGAGTTCTCAGTTCAGACAAAGGAATGGCAGGACCTGTAATTGGCATATTATTCAAATATTGTACTATTTATTAAGCTAACCTGAAAAGAATGTTTACAGAAGAACTGAAGAAAATTAGGTAAGAGCAAAGAATAAGAGAATGATTTGTGTAATGGAATCAATGACATATGAGATGAACAGCTTCTAGACTGTGCATATTAGCTGAGGAATGCTGTTCATATTGGAATCCTAGCACTTAGGATGCTGGAACAGGAAGATTGCTTCTTTGAGGCTACCCTAAGGTATGTACAGTGTTCCAGAAGAGCTTGGGTTACATATGGAAAAAAAGACAATTCTGACTTTGAAAGCACTGACAGAGAAAATATCATTTATGTAGAGAGGCTGAGGTTAAAAGAGGGGTGGAGAAGGAGAGATGGGGAATTTCAGCTGGACATGGGCAGTGGGGTGCACAGGTCTGGAAGGTGATTTCCATTTTATCTTTCAAGCATCATTAAAATCAGTGATAGTTCAAGGTAGTGAATATTTCAGCAAAAGGGAAGAGGCACCAATACATACACATATTCTAATGAAAAACTAGATAGCGGAGAAGAGTTCCTGTTAGAATGATGGAGCTCAGCCCCAAGTAAAGGGATGATGTTTCATAAAAACAGAGAGGAGAAGCTCTGAGAGAAAGTGAATTGGTAGTGTGACATTAACACACTTTGAAGTAACAAAGTTAGATGGAGGAAACAAGCACAGTGATCGCCCTGTCAGCATCTGGAACTGTGCTGAGAATTTTGCTAGGATGGTGCATAGAGTTTTGAACAATGTGATTAAAGAGAAGGCTTTTGGTCAAAATTTGGAAGAGAGTTAAAGTACTTTTTTTTTTTTTGGTGTTTTTGAGACAGATACTTTTAATCTCAGCACCAAGATCAGGAGATTAAGGAAAACAGAGATCTCCCATCCATGGGAATGAAGAAAATGGCTCCCAAGTGGTTTTCCAGGGTGACTTCAGTGAAGTTTCCCTTTTGGAACTGTCCCTTAGAGATCCAGTAGTTGAGAACATTTTTTCACTTGAAAATGATATGTTGTACTTCAGAAGAATTGAAATAATATGATGAAGATAAATGTGTGTTTGTGTCTGTTTGGGGTGGAAAGTGTTAGCAAAGAATTATATGCAGATGTACAATACACATAGCAATATTCATCTTAATTTCCTAAGGGAATACTACTCTTCAACTGGAGAAAATGATGCCTTCATAGAAGTATTTCTGCAACATTTGTTTTTATTTTTTATTGAATTTTTGTGTGTTTCAGACAGAACATTTCAATCAATTTTAATCACCTCTCTACCCCCTTCCCTCTTGGCACCCTCCCATAGCCCCCTGCACTGGAATTCATATGCTCTATTATTTGTACCAAGGCCCCTGGTGTCACGTTAGCATCCCCTAGATGTTCCTCAGTGCAAGTTCATCCACTGAGGTCTACTAAGCCCATTCTGAGTCCCTTGCTTTTTATTTATTTATTATTTTTTATGTGTATGAGTGTACTGTCTGCATGCAGGTTGGTGCACCTGTGTCGTGCAATGCCGCGGAGGGCAGAAGAGAGCGTCAAATTTCCCTGGAACTGGAGTTAAAGATGGTTCTTAGCCGTCGTGTGGGTACTGGGAATTGAACCCAGGTCCTCTGCAAGAGCAGTCGGTGCTCTTAACCACTGAGCCATCTCGCCAGCCCCAGAGTCCCTTGCTTTCAGAGGATCAATTCTTCTTCACCCAGCAGTGATAAGCTGCCAATATTTTTTTCAGATTAGGAGTCTGCAAAGTCCAGCATTTATTTTAAAAAATATAATACATCCTTGTGTTTTCAGACTATGTTAATGCAGCAATTAGAAACTAGTTTTTTTGCACTGTAAGAGTGTCAAGCCACTTCATTTTTCCTTCCAGTCACAACTGTGGTGATGGGTTTGCCTTTTCAGAAGTCTTGTGGTAGATACAGTAAAATCTCCCTTTTCACCTTGATTGGATTCCAAGGTTGAAAGGTATTATAAGTATCAACATCATTACTTAATTTTTATCAACTATTGTAATTTTTGTGCTCTGAGAACATACACAATTTGAAGCTATAATTTAAAAATATGAATTTCTTTGTTATTTTATAACCAAAGAATGCAATGTCAATCTAAATTATCTTATAATCAGGTTTACTGTATATTTTTAAGGATCTCCTTAGTGTAACAAGGAGAACAACTGACAGCTCAGCTATACATAAAATCTCTCCAGTGGTGGTGGATTATAATGCATTTTAGGAAAATATGATTGACCTTTCCTAACTAATGGTTTGTGATTTATTGTTTTATCTCCTACCATAAAAAATGGACTTTAAGAGAGTGACAGATACTTAGAAGGAATTAGAGAGTTCAAAATTGAGGGAGGCCAAATTTATGGTTGCCTTTTTTTATGATTCCAAGAAGGAAAAGACTATCTTCAAGGATGGTCTTCTTGGATGTAAATTTTGCCAATATCCATCGAATTATACTCTAGCTAAAGTAACTAATCCTTTGGCTGATGGAGAAGGGAAGTGGAACGGTCTGATTATGTCCCCTTCAAATTTCAAGAGGCACACAGCAAAGTTTAAACTTAGCCAGCTAAAAATAAAATAATGGAAAAAGGTGTTGTCAGCTAACTCAATAAAAATAGAAATGCTTTCATTACTTCAAAAATGATGAAACTATATTTGAGCAGAGAACAAATCAGCACTCTATTTTCCACCATTATTTTGGAAACAGATCATAGAATGATAAGGCATGAAGATCCATAAAAAAAACAGAGAAAACAGAAATTAGACTTTCAGAATTATTCAGTGTGAAGTGGGCAGAATGGAACCTGGAAACTACCTCTATGCTTTGTAAATATTTATTATTAATTATGCAAACATTTACCAAAGATCTTTTTCCATTAAAGGCAACACAGAAAAATGTAATTATGTTTGTAACTATATATGTATGTACACATATATCCATATATCCATCTGTTGCAATATATATCTATTACTATATATGTGAGTATACATATGTGAACGTATGTTTTTTGTACAAATGATTTATTTTGTTCTCAATGAAGTGAAATGGCACATGGAAAAGATTTAGTTGTTTTAGGGACCTTATAAATAACAAATCAAAAAACTTTTTGAATGTTCTAATATATGGCATTATGGTAATTCAATCAATTGTGGTATATTATAAACTTTTTAAAAATTAGCTTTCCACTATGACTATAGGGCATTATTGCAAATATTTTTCTTGGGATTTATGTTTAAAAAGAACTCTGAAGAATAATTGCAAAGGAAAGTATACATTTTGTGTGGCTGAGTAATAGCTGTAGTTAAGACATTACTTTTGAAAATTCATTGCAGTAAATATGGTAGAATCTGTACACCAACATTAGAGCTAATATGTCATTAACATTTTTGTCAAATGGTCAATTTACTCAAATTTTACTGTCAACTTTAAAATAAATAAGAATTTATAACTTCTGAAATCAAGTTACATTAATTGGTGATTTATTTTTAATTTTTCACAGATGCAAAATATCAAATATAATCAACTATGAGCTCCATATTTGAATGGAAACGGAACATATATTGAAACATATAATAATTGAAACCAATATAGTAGCATTTCTTTTTCATACAAGATTTGTTGCAAAATAGAAAATTGTGAAAAGGACATCATAAAATGTAGGAAATTGAAAATTAAAAACAGGCCAGATAGGCATGCTGCTGCATCCTGTAATGTTAGCTGCTAAGGAGACAGACACAGGAAGATTAAGTTGGAAACTTAATAAGATCCCGGCTCAAAACAAAACAAACAAATAAGAATTTGACTTAGTGGCAAGTATTTGCTTCACATGTGCAATGCCCCAGGCTTGAACAAGGGGATAACAGCAAATAGCCTCCCAGCTCATTGCCCTCATGGTTTTAAATGTTTTATTTGTTACTTTTATTTTATGTGTATGAGTGTACTGCCTGCACGTACGTACAGCCATCTTATGCAATGCCCTTGGAGTCAGAAGATGTTGTATTCCCTTGGAACTGGAGTTCTGAATGGTTGGTTGTCCTCATGGATGGTGGGAATCAAACCCAGGTTCTCTGCAAGAGCAGCTCTTAAACGCTGAACCATCTTTCCATCCCCAGTTTTAAATATTATTAACTCTGAGAGACTGAGTCTGAAATATACAATTCCTCATTACTTGATTTTAATCTGTCAACATATTTTCTTGTGGATACAGTTTAAACCATCTGTTAAAGCATTCTGAAATGGTCATTTAAACTATTCACCATTTATTAAAAAAGGAAACCTATCGACAGCCGGGAACTCCAAGAAGTGCTTCATGACACGCATGAAATGTGCTTGCTCAATTTGTTCAGTTGAGGATCCTGTGCAGAAGATGTTCCGCTTTTGTGTCTCTGAAGCCATCCTCAGACACACTGTTCTCCTACTTTTACCAGGCACAGTGGCCTCCCTGCATTTCGCAGTCTCTTGAAGAAAATTTTCCTCTCAGGTTTTTGCACTTGATGTTTCCCCCCCATTAGGTGCTTGACGTGATTGGCCGCCTCTCATCCATTCTACAGTCCTTTGCCATTCTCTGTGAATTGCCAATCACTGTGTCTGTTCTCCTGCCTCATCTTAAAGTGCTATTTGGGAGAGACCATGTTTCCTTCAAACTATGTATAATAATGGTAGTGTACTATTTCTTAAACTCCTTTGTCATTTGAGCAAATAGATTTCCCAGTTGAGAAGATAAAAATTAATTAGGCAAATATTCTACTGGGCATTCTCTTGGGACTGAAAAATGATTACCCCCCAAATAAACAACAGATATTCTTTAATCTTTTATTTATTTATTTATTTATTTTTTGGCTTTCACAGTGCCTGAAAAAATTATTTCACTGGGAAAAATTTTGAAAAAGTGTTGGAAACGAGTTGGGTCAAGAAAATTGGAATGTGGAATGGAAGAAGGGATCTTATGTTTCAACAAGAAGAAAAATCTCATATCTATATATATATATAATATATATTACTAATATTATATAGATTTCTTTTTTTAATTTAATTTATTTTTGTATGTGTATGAATGTACTGTCTGCATGTAGGTTTGTGCACCCGTGTCGTTCAATGCCGCAGCGGTCAGAAGAGGGTGTCGGATTCCCCTGGAACTGGAGTTAAGACGGTTCTTAGTCTCCATGTGGGTGCTGGGGATCGAACCCCGGTCCTCTGTAAGAGCAGTCGGTGCTCTTAACCACTAGGCCATCTCTCTAGCCCCAAGATTTCTTTTAGAGAACAAAGACTGAAGTATTAAGATCTCAGAGGGGCATGAAAAACAATATTGAATAGATGATGTTAGGAAAAAAGACATTATAGGAGTTGAAGTCAAAGAGCCAAAGAAACATAATAATAATTCCCCAGAAGAGGATTAAAATCTACAGCAGTTAAGTGTTTGAAGATAGAATATATAAGAGCTAATAATATATTATGTAATATATATTATATAATAAAATAATAATATATAATAAAAAGTGTCTAAGAGTTTAGAAGACATTCAAAATGCCTGCTGATTTTATAATTTTTATTAGTTACATTGTTAAGGCAATAAGGCATTCATATTACTTATGATGTTTTCTACTGATATGAATTGGCATATACAAATTTAACTTTTTATCTGAAAGAATGTCAGGAAATAGAAAGATCCATATTAATAACTGACAGTGGACCTGCCTGCACATTGATAACTCAGGGAGCCATAGATGACTACTAAAACAGATTTATGCCTCCTGGAACTCATGTAATATATAGCATAATGTCTACAGAACGCAGAACAACAATACAATTGAATATGATTACATACTTCAAAATAAATAGACTATAACCTGTCAGGAATGTTACTTTTACAAGTACCACATATCCATTCTCAAGTTACAATTTCAATGTAGTAGGTATTATTGAGTTGTGAATCAGAGAGTGGCATTTTCTCAGTGTGAGAGAAATTTTCCTTCAGTGAATGAATGATAGTTTAAGTTGGAGTTACATAATGCTTCCACTGTGTAGCTGTATCCATGCAGGCTTGTCTAGAGTGGAACTTCCTATATTTTTATGTTTATGAAACATCTTTGCCCAAGACATTTTTATCTTACTCTGGGCATACAAATGTAAAACACAGATATGTTGTAGATTTCATAATCTTCTCTGCAGCTTAGAGAAATAGCTACCAAAACGTGAACTCGTGGCGATGGTGGCATCAGGCACAGGACCCATGCCAACTCAGACAAGGTCATAGAGTGGAGCAAGAGAAATGGGTAGTGGGCTGGCCCTGGACTGAGAACTTCTACAGACTGATTACTGCTCAGTGTGGGAGAGTATGCCGTGCTTTAGATTTCTAGACATGCTGACTAGACTCCAGTGGATGAATTTGCACAGAAGGACATGTGGGTTCAAAAGCTTGACTGGATAGGACTTAACATTGCATGAGTTCTCATGGGGATTGGAGGAATGAAAACAGGGGGTTTTAATTTGATTAGGAACCATTATATGAAATGTACAAATGCTCAATAAAAAAAAATTAAATAGAAAAGGCTTTCTAATTTAAAATTCCTTTTAAAGGAATTTTGATCTTTACAGTTTCTGTAAGTTTTTAAAAAAATTTTTAATGCATAGAAAATTGTACATATCTTGATGATAGACTTGGCTGAATTTTTACCATTTTAAGCTTCTTTACATACTCAGTACCCATATCCATAAACTGAAATATGCCATAATCTAGGCCTTATCCAGCTTCACATATGAGTCAGTGGAAGATAACTATTAGCTTGAATTCTAATGCCAGATATTATTTTACCTATGTAGTTGATATAAACATAATGCTACAGTGAATATTTTTTATGCCAAATTTTATTAGCTCAGCATGCTATTTCTGACATTTACTCACAGGCAAATGTGTAACTGGATATGATTAAGTCTCATTCCTGTATAATATACTATTATAAACCTGCAGCTACTAAACATTTGTCCATCTATATTAGCTAGCAGTTAGAGGGTTTTGGGTTGATTTTCCTTTTCAGTAGAATTTTCAGTTTTGTCCCTTTATCTTCTGTATATGTATCTGTGTCTATGTTCTGTAAATAGTTATTATTGTTATTATTATTATTCTTTGGTGTAAGCATCCCACCACACAATTGTGAAGCTCAGAGTGCAACACATGAAGGTTGGCTCTCCCCTTCAAACTGTGGATTCAGGGGCTCAAACTCAGATCATCAGACCTGTATTCAGTAAGCCATCTCTTAGGTCCACATATGGTTAAGTATTAAATAAATCAATGACTTTACTAAAAAGTTTGTTTTATCATTTCAATATATAAATGAGTTACTAGTGATGTTTAGCATGTTTTGCTGGGTAAAGAAAATTAGTATTTGTTGTCTATTTGAATTTAATAAAATATTATTAACTTGTTCATGTTTCCTTCATTTTAAAATTAAAAATTAATCTGCTTACAATGAAACTCACAACAAATCTAAATCAAACCATATGCTCAGGAAATTTCACTCCATAGATTTTAGGAAATTGTAACCAATGATCGCATGGTCCAATTTGTGGAAAGAAATCTTTCATAGAGGCCAAGTGTGAGTGTGTGTGTGTGTGTGTGTGTGTGTGTGTGTGTGTGGTGTGCATTATACCTACAGAAGTATGTGCTCTTCTCTTTTTACAGAAGTCAACAGTTTTAGAAATCCTTAGGCAATTCAATTTATTTTGGCTCAGAGATTCAGGAAGGACAGTGTACCTGCAGGTGCTTGGCTCTGTTACTGTTTCTGTGATGAGGAAAAGTATTGTAGCAAGCACAGTTGAGTGCCTTAGAGAAAAAGGATGAATACTCAGAGAAAGACAGGAAAAGGTGAGACAAGGCCCAGTTCTGAAGAGCATGTCCCAATGATTTACTTCCTCCCATAAGACCCTGCAACCCTCATATTAAAAATATTCTGTTGTGTTAAAGATCAAACCCAGAGACTCATATATGCAGGAGAAGGACTTGACCTTGTGAGCTACACTGCATCCCTCAGCCCAGCTCCATTCAGTTCTCCACCACCTGTGATCCACACTACAGATGGGGACCTGTCCTGGAATATTTAAGATTTCAAGGGCATTATGCAATTCACAGCACAAACCAGTCTTTTAACTGCTTATCATAGACAAGACAGGGACAGTTCTTAGACAATCTTGCAGTATGAGTTTGAAAGGTGATTGTTAACAAAATCTCTCCCATTCTTTAATCACCCAGGACTGTGTGGGGCATTTCATAATCTATAATGAATTCCTCTGTGCTTAAAATACCTATGGGAGATCATTTTTCTTTCCTATATTAGTTTGCCTAGTGTTCCATTGTAATAATTAGATGTAATGTAAATTGCTTAACACAATAACCGAAATATAACAAATGTTTAATGGAAGTTTGTGAGCATGATAATTATTGAGAAATTTTCAAACATAGATAAACAGGTGTAGATGAAATCCCAGGGAATATCAAGATACTACCGGAAACATTTTACAATTCCTCCTTATTATCAGTTGTAATTTGATTGCTATAGTAATACTGACTTTATTTTTAATGTGTATCTGAATTTCTTCACCACTTATAATTTTTTTTTTTTGGTCTTTTCAAGACAGGGTCTCCCTGTAGCCCCAGCTGTCCTAGAATTCACTCTGTAGACCAGGCTGGCCTTGAACTCACAAAATCCACCTGCCTCTGCCTCCCAAGTGCTAGGATTAAAGGTGTGCACCACCACACCTGACTTCACTTATAATTTTAAAACTATCAAACATCACTTTCAATTTAAAGAACATAGAGCACTAGGCACATGTTTACTGAATGAAAGAATGCAAATTCCCTTGGGAATTACTCCAAGATGAATTCCTTAGGTTTTGCTTAAAAGGAAAAAGAAAAATATTCTGCACCATCTGACATAATTTAAAAGAGAAAATTTCAAAAAAATGGTGATAATAATTCAGTCCTAGTCAGTCCACATTACAGTGTTCTTCAAAATTAGAGAAAAATTGCATATTGCAAAAGAAATAGAATACGAGATCTGAACAGCCGAAGTGTTCCATTCATCACTGCACATCTTATCCTGAATTCCCAGAATCCCCTGGTAACTGGTAGTCAGCACCCAAATAGCCAAATAGTCACTCTGCAATTTGTAGTTTGCTCACAGAAGAATGCTCAAGGAAAGGTATTCCATAATCTAGTTATCCAGGAATTTCTGACACTCAGAGATTACTTACAGTTATAAAGAAGACAGCAAAGGTAAATAATGAACACACCCTATCTAAGAAACAAAATTCTAAACAAGCAGGAAACACCTTCAGTTCTTCTCTTTAAATTTTTAACATTTATTATTTCATTCATTCACCTATTGTTTATTTACTTCTTACTGTGCATGTGGATGTTTTGCCTGCATGTATGTAAGTGCAGCCATGTGAGCAATGGCCATTGAGTCTAGATGGGGCGTTGGATCTTTGGAACTGAAGTTACAGATGATTGTCAGCTGCCGGAACCCAGTTCCTCTACAAGAGCAGCCAGGGCTCTCTTAACCTCTGGGCCATCTCTCTAGACCTATTCATCTATTTCTGTGACAGGGATTAGACTCGGGGTTCTATGCCTGCTGGGCAAGTTCTCTACTGCTAAGCTACATGCGCATCTCTAAAATGCCCTTCAGTGTGTCTTTCCAAAAGTGCATCATTCCTTACCTTTCCACCTATCAGTTTCTTCAGATCAGCAAATGAGAATTTTTGACCCTTTTGTACACAACCGTCTTGTACCTACTGAAGTTCTTTTGCATTAAAGAAAAAAATAACAGTCCTATTATAATGTGCTGCTTAGAGCTAAATTTATCTCTGAGACTAAGTTAAATAGCTGTGTTTAGAAAAATAGACTCATTGTATTAAAGCATGGAGAACTGTCAAAGTAGAAAAAAATATTTTATGTTGTTCATGTAGACTCCATAAGGAAATAAATATTATTTCCTAAATATTTGATGTTCCTTTTAAAATTAAAATATAACAGAAATTTAAAAAATACAAGTGGACTTCAAAAAAGTCTATTGTATGCCTAGACAATTTTCTCTACAGGATTTGTCAGTTATTCATAGAACTCACACCATTTCATTAAATATAATTAACCCACACTATGAACACACAATTACAAAGAGTTGGAAAGCTGTCCAGATATCCATTCTGCTCCAAAGTCAATTTGTCTCTGCTTTTACAGCATGCCAGGAAAAAAATTACATTACTTCTCAGATTAATGTAGAGAATCAACCTGAATTGAGCACCTTCATTCACAAATCCCTTCAATTTATATTAATCCAAAGCATTCTAAGCACAGGCCTGGGGCTAAACTCCTGGGGTGAAAAATATGAATTCTTTATAGTTCCTGATATTGAGAACATAGCTGCCAGCCTTTTCTAGTCCCAACTCTGGGACTAGAAAAATTGTTTCCTACTCATTTAGATGAACATTGAAAACAAACCTCCAAATATCTTCTGTTACTATGTTCTAAAAATGAATACTTCTTGTTTTGAGAACAATAATTAGACAAGAAAATCACTGTGTATTAAGTACCAACAACAAACTATACTTACAGCAATTTACATTCATCTCTATTATCCCATGTTACATTAAAATGGTCATTTCATCAATATAGATATTTCATAGCTGAGTACTATCAATGTAAAATGAAAGCTCCTAACACTTTTGTTAAGAACCTATATATTTATTACTTATCAATGATCAGAGAGATGATCGATTCAAGAATTGAGTTTCATATGTGTTGTGTGATCTCTGCTTCAGTGTGTTCCTCATAAAAATATCTTGTCTAACAAACTCTGCATAGCTTTCTCTCATAGTGGTAAGCACATCTCACAGAATGCTGCTGCCTAGCCTTCATCATATGCATAGTGTGTAAGGTTTTCTAATCTCTCCAGACAATAAATATGCTAATGGGAAAAGTAATCCTTGGATTCGTTTTCAAAATAACATTTCTACAAGTAAAAGAGAGCCAAGTAAAAGCCTGACGATATCAATCTAAAGAAATAAAAGACTTCCAGAGCCGGCACATGATGCACTGAAGGGAGAAGAGGGAACAGTGCTTCTCCATTGGAAGAGATGTCTGAGGAGCTCCCACACGAAATAAGTACCACAGACCAGGGGCAGAGAAGTTGAGGAGTAGTCTCTCAATTGGGGAAAGCACAATTCAGTGTGCCAAGACTGATATTTCTTAAAGTAAAAAATAGAAGATGAACTACATGTTAGAGTAGTTCACATTTAATTTGATAAGGTGTTTAAAAACTTTTTGAAAGTGAAAACTTTTCAAGACATTGTCCTATACAAAAAGGAGGTAAAAGAGGAGTGATGACAGTTGTAACATGAGTCGAATATCTAAGTATTTTCTCCTTGTTTATTCTACCACAGTCCCATCCACTGCCCAAAACAAGAGCTCTGTGTTCTTAGATTAACACCAGAGCATTCGTTTCAGTGAGTGAGCAGATTCATGCTCCTCTAAGCATGTAGAGGAGGTGTTGGTTTATTTTAGGTGAAAGTGAAACCTAAGGAGACCTAATGTTGGCCAAAGAACCTGAATTATGAGTTTGCTACTTCTACAGACTAACAATATTACTTCTCTGTCAGGAACAAATCCCCAGACAGGCAGATAGGTTCAGTAAGAGCCCAAGAAGAAGCTTCAATTTCCAAGTACATGGAGTCTGAGGAGTCGGCTTGAAATCCAGGAGGCTTTAAGTGAAAATGCCTGAGTTCCCGGGTTTGTAAGAAAAGGTACAGAGACTCAGGGACAGTGATACTAGATGGTATGGAAGGACGGATTCAGACAGTGATACTAGATGGTATGGAAAGATGGATTTTGAATGGCAACAGACTGAATTTGTGCATTGAGGGATAATCATTGTAGAGGAAGAAGAAAAGAAAATCTGTTGAGGAATGAGGGTGCACCAAGAGTCAGTCAGGAAGAAATGGAATTTTAGCACTGAATTTAGATGGTGTGCTTCTCCTTTGCATCCTTAAGTACACTCATGTGGAAAAAATTCAGTTGCCCAAGGTAATCTATTTCCTTAAGGCATGTAGGTTGCTAACACAAAAACATGATTCATAGAAAGAGTGACAAAATACTTCCATCGAGGATGTACAGATGGGTGGAGATAAAGGAGAGATGATGAGCCTCTTGGGGATGATAAGGGTCCTTTCAATCCTAAATTACTTGTCAGAACTAGGGAACGTGATCATCCACTACAAGATACGGATGAAGCAGGCCTGGGTCTTGGGCTTGAGGAGGTGTTTGTTGTCCATTTGACAATCTAGAATCTCCTGGGCAGGCCTGTGGAGTGGTTATCTGTATTGCATTAATTGAGGCAGGAAGATCTGCCAACTGTAAGTGATGCTACCTCCTGGCTGGACTTCTAGAATATATAATTAGAAGCAGGGACTGAGCAGCAGAGAGCTCTCTCTGCTCTGTCACTGGATGCTGTGTCACAACTGCCTCAGAATCTTGACACCTTGACTTCCGTGACCTGAAATAAACCCTTTATCCCTTAAGTTGTTTTTCTTTGGGTATTTTATCACAGCAACAGAAAAAGAAACTAATAGAAACATGGTAATAATGTGGCATTGGAGACTTGAGGTAGGAGACAAGAATGAATTAGGTGTCCAGAGCAACGTCTGTTCTATGCCCATGAGGACCTGTTCAAAGTTAACCAGGGAGGCAAAGTCAGTAGAACCACTGGGTTTGCTTAAAAGTAATTCTCCATTTAAACCCACTTTTATATTAAGTGCATATACTTTAAGAAGCTTCAATAGTAGTAGGTTTCCATACAGCTTTGTCTAAAGGCCTTTAGCTTCGGTTATCCCATGCCATACTCCTTCTTCTGCTGTGCCTTCCCCCTCCCCAGCCCACTTAGCCATTCGTACTCAATATTCCTCTTTACTTTTTATTTCACTGAGTCTAGCTTCCCTCTTATGAAGTCTCCTTCCATGCCCATATATTAGTTTCTTGACATCTTTGGGTTTTCCAATTTTGTAACACACAAATCTAAAGACTCAAAGCTAACATCCACTTATACCAGACAACAGGCAATGTTTGTCTTTCTGGGTCTGTCTATTTACCCAGTGAAATTCATAATTTGCTTTTCTTTTTTCTTTTTATTTTTGGTCTTTTCGAGACAGGGTCTCCCTGTAGACCCAGCTGTCCTGGAACTCACTCTGTAGACCAGGCTGGCCTTGAACTCACAAAGATCCACCTGCCTCTGCCTCCCAAGTGCTAGGATTAAAGGCGTGCGTCACCATGCCCAGCCTGTCTTCAATTCTTTCTGGCAAGTGCAGCTACCCTGTGGTTGCCATTGCTTTTGCCATCCTTCAAAGACATGAGACACAGCATTTCAACCTTCCAATATGGACTGAAGACTCATGTCTCTCCAAGAATCCTCCAAACCTTCAGCACCAGATGGGGAGTGCTGAGACATCCAGCTTGTGGACTGAGCTACTACTGGGGTTTCAGCCTGTTCAGAGTATAGACTGCCATTGTTGGACTACCCAGGCTGTATTATGGAGACCAGTACAAGAAGATCAAGACAGGACGTGGTGCTTACTGAACCTCATTTGGTGACCATGGGGAGGGAAGACCCCAGTATAGAGCACAAGGGCAGGTCTGATTGTTGTTTGGGCTTGCCAAGAAGGAGCCTTCACACAATTCCTTAAGGAAAACATGACATCTTTCAGCCTAATAAAAAAAAAAAAAAAAAAAAAAAAAACCAATAATGATAAAAAAGAAATCACAAGCTAAAGAAACTAAAACCTATGATGTCATGATATATACGAGGCATGCATACATGCATATTTTGGAATGATGCAAATTGGAAGGAACAACAACAACAACAAAAAAAGACTGGGTCAAAGAACTGACTGAAATGGTGAACTTCTTCCCAAAATAGTAAACTTCTGCATTGAAATTTTTAAAAGAAACTGAGTAAAAGATGAAAAACACATTTGGCAGAGTGCATGAGCTCATGGCTGGGGGCAAGAAAGGGGAATGTATCTAGATTTGATTGGGAAATTATGTATGAAATGCACAAATCTTTAATAAAAATTGGCTTTGAAAATTATTTTCTGTTAGCTTTCATATCCATTGTTCTTTGAATCACAAGGACATATATAACAAACATGTTTATAAACTATTCAAAATTGAAAGCTTTCTAGATGTTCTATATTATTGTATACTTCAGATATTAATCAGGTAAATGATTTTATACAGGGTTCCTAGAAGAAAAGAAAAAGATCATTTCCTCCAGTGTTTTACTTAATCCCACTCTCTCCATAAAGATGTTTTCGAAATCCGCTTTCAATTAAGAATCAGTAATGAATACAATTTATCAGTGTCCTGCAGCTTTCTTGTTACCCTTGCTCACATGCAAATTGATTACTAATAATCTGTTTTTAAACAGGGAGTTATTTTTCATGTTATCTTTGATGGATAGTAGATATTCTTTACGTCGTTTTTAAAAACGCTGATTCTTTGCCTAGATGATTAAGTAGGACCTCTATTAAGTAACAAATAAATACATATATAAGTGTAACTTGTGTGGGTGATTAGAACATGCGTGCTACATACACACACTGAACACCTAGACTATATGTATTTAAGAAATAGACAGTAAATTTCCTAATCATAAATTTGTAAAAGGTTGTGTCACAAAAGAAATCTTTCTTTCTGTGCTGGATAGGTCCCTGGTTTGAGGAGCCTCAACTGGGGAATTTCCTCTATTGGACTGGTGTGTGGCCATGTCTGTGGGGCTTTTTCTTGATTGTTGAGCAATATGTGAGGGCCCAGCCCACTGTGAGCGTTGCTACCCCTGGCCAGGATGCTGCGTATTATGTAAGAAAGCAGGCTGAGCATTGGCCAGGGAAGCAAGCCAGGAAGCAGTGTTCCCCGATGGCCTGTGCTTCAACTCCTGCCTCCAGGTTCCTGCTTTGAGTTTCTTGGGCTCCGTAAGTGATGAACTGTGACCCGTGAGATGTAAGACAAATAAACTTTATCCTCTCCAAGGAGGTATTGGTCAGAGTGTTTTGTCACTGTAATGGCATGCAAAGTAGAACACTTTCTGACTATAAATCAGTAGAATTAAAACTTACTAGTGTAAAATAAAATAAATATTATGCCTTTATTTTTCATACAAAATTACTGAAGAAGAACTTCTTGGACTAATAAAATAAATGAGAGATATTTTATCTACATATGGGAATCAAAGACATTTAATTTGATTTTTATCTGTGAGTATGAAATATTGTTGAAAATCAGTAGTATTGGCAATTCTCAATTTACACAAATGAATCTGTTACTAAAAATTGAATAAAAATTTCAAAGTATGGTGTTTATTTGTCTATGGACATAATATTAAAATGGATACACTGCTGCTACCACATGAATATAATTTGTTCTAAAAGTCATTGAAATTCTATATGTTGATAACTGAAAAACAGTGTTGAAAAGTCAGCGCGACTACTTAAGCTTCTCGAGCACAGGAGTGTTCAGTACAAGGCAGGTAATCTTCAGATACACTACACATTTGTAGAATGTATTGGCACTAACTGTGATTCTATCATGGGGGATGCAGGAAGATTAACATTTTTTCATAAGAGTAATATACTTAAAATTATGCTATTAAGATGTGTTAATATTATTAAAATTATACTCATTTGGCTTATGTTCTTGAGTCACTTATTGAGCTGATAGCCATTTGTATCACCTTCATGGAGGACTTAACCTTTCATCTGCTTCTCCTTATTACCATTGCACAGAAAGGTTTTCAAACAGGAACTGTTTTAAAAGTCACTGGAATCACTAAAGTATAGAAAATATCTTTTAGGTTTTCACTTCTAGAATAAAATAATTTCTTTTTTTTTTTTCTGTTGTCTTTTGGAGACAGGGTCTCTCTGTAGCCCCAGCTGTCCTGGAACTTACTCTGTAGACCAGGCTGGCCTTGAACTCAGATCCGCCTGCCTCTGCCTCCCAAGTGCTAGGATTAAAGGCATGCACCACCACACCCAGCAAATATAATAATTTCTTAATATGGCGAGGAACACTAAAATACATTTTTTAAACCCTTCCAAGTCATTGTATACTGAGGGACCTACGCAGGCCTTCAGGATTCTTCAGCTGTGATGGTTCACAGGTTGTTGTTGATCTTGTGAGTGGCCTTGTGAGTTTGTTGCTGTGATAAAATACCCAAATACAGAGCAACATGGGAAGGGAGGAGGTGATTTGGTTTATTTCTCCAGGTTCCAGTCCACCATGATGAGGACATCAAGGCAAGGCACTCAAGCAACTAAACACATCACACCCACATTCAAGAGTAGAGAGCAATGACTGCACCTACACTGGCTGCTTGCCTTTCTCACATAGCTAATTTTTTATCTTATATAGGTCAGGAGCTGCTAGGTAGAGAATGGTGCCTTTGACAATAGGCCGTGTCAATTAGCACCCAAGACAATTCTCTACAGACTGCTCATAGGCAGACCAGATGTACAAGATTCCTTTCCCTGGTGATTCTAGGCTGTGTCCAGGTGATAGTGAAAACAGCCAACACAGTGAATGAGCCAGGTTTTGAACCCACATTACGAATTCTAAAACGTTGCAATCTCCACAACTATTCTAATCTGCCCATGGTATTGCACAGACATTTGCATTTTGGAACTTATAGTTCTTTCTTGCTGGCATCAGACAAGAGACACTTCAGCTGTGATTACAAATTTCAAGAAAACTATGGAGAAGTTTGTAACCCCTGATGATGACTTGTCTCATCTTTCCTATAATTGGCCTAAACATACTTAAAATATTGCAGCTAAAATAACAATTATATCTTATCCTTACTGTATGGAATTCACAATATAATTTTTTTAATGTAGAAGTTTATGGAATGTGTCAATGAATGGTACAGTGAGGAAAATCAAAATAGTAGTCATATATTGCCAAAAGAAAGAAAGAAGAAAGAAAAAATTAAAGGAAGGAAGGAAGGAAAGAAGGGAGAGGAGGGAGGATGGAAAGAAAGAGAGGAGGGAGATGGAAGGGGAGGGAGAAAGAGGGAGGGAAGTAAAAGAAAGCCAGGGCACAATGTTTTATCTTTTAAGTGTATGTGTATGTGCATGTTATGCAGTTAAGTGTGTAGCATGTTCTTGAGTGGCAGGTGCACAGATACAAGTGAGGATACGGATGTGGAGATATGAAGTTGATCTCCATCCTCCTGGTCTCTCATTGAAACTAGAGCTCACAGAAATAAGCTGACTTGTCTAGGAGGCTTGCTCCAAGGATTCTCTATGTCTTCAGCCTCAAAGCTATGATTACAGGTCACCACACCTGCCCATATTTTTACCTGGATTCTGGATGTCTGAAATGCAGTTCTTATACTTGCACAACCTGCACTTCATCCTCTGATGCAATTCTCAAGCCCCATGAATTGTTACTATTTTCCAGGCATGGAGGGGTTGAGACAGGGCCTCTTCTAGCCTCAGCTCTCCTGGAACTAACTATGTGGACCAGGCTGGTCTCAGACTCACAGAGATCTGCCTGCCTCTGCCTCCTGAGTCCTGGGATTAAAATTTTGGTGTAACTACACAGAGGATAGAAGATGTTATTCTTCAAAATCACACTGACTTAAATAATTTGATGAAGGACTTTAATCCAGGCCATCTAATTGCACACTCTGAGTTTGACATGTGCACACGATTCCCTGCCTTTCTCTATTTCAGTTAATATTTTGCCACAAACTTTATGCCACATTCTTCACTATCCAATTTTCCTTTTCTGTAAAATAAGTGGAATGGTAAATCAACATCTCCAAAATCTGTGCCTCATAACTCTCATTTGGGGATGCCAATGCTATAGACAAATATTTTCATGGTCATTGACTTAGAATATAAGGCTGAAATATTGTTCAACAAGATTGATTTTGTTGGAAGACGCCATAGAGACCGTTAACATGATAAAAACTATAAATCTTTCAGAAAACTGTACAGCATGCAATGCCCATATGGAAATGAAATTTCTTATATTTTTCCATTTCCTGCCCTGCCCCACCCCAAAATTAGTGGAAGCAAGGCTTTAGAAACATATGTGATAAGTTTTAAAGGGGGAAGTCTCTAAATCTCATCTTAAGCCCCTATACTGTACTATCAGGTACTCTGAGGAGATAGAAATAAATGTCTGTTCATTCCAGACAGGGCATGAAAGACACTTCAAAGAAACAATTGCACTCCACTCTAGCTTAGTTAGTCTGTGTGTTTTCTGGTGTTACTTACCTGGGCACGGCTGGTTCTGTGGCTGGAGGATGACTGAGAAGCACGACACAGCACAAATCAGTGAGGCAGTTGAGTGGCTGCAGCTGCCTGTCTAATTCTTCTTTTTACATTTTAAATATTTTTATTGAGCTTTTGTGTATTTCATAGAATACATCTTCATCAAGTTTAGACACCCCTCCCTACCCCAAATAGCCTCTCCCCACCAGATTTCGGGTATTGCCATGTATGTTAAGTCCTATCTGGTCAAGCATTTTCATCCAGGAGTCCCTTGGTGGAAGTTCCTCCACTGGAGTCTACTGAACCTATCTAGAGTCACTCTCTTTTTTAAATTTTTAAATTTTTTATTTTATTTTATTTTATTTTATCTTATTTTATTTTTTGTCTTTTCGAAACAGGGTCTCCCTGTAGCCCCACCTGTCCTGGAACTCACTCTGAGGACCAGGCTGGCCTTGAACTCACAAAGATCCACCTGCCTCTGCCTCCTGAGTGCTAGGATTAAAGGCGTGCGCCACCACATCCAGCTTAAATTTTTTATTTTTTATGTGTATGAGTGTACTGTCTGCATGTAGGTTTGTGTACCCATGTCATGCAATGCCACGGAGGTCAGAAGAAGGTGTCAAATTCCCCTGGAATTGCAGTTAAAAATGGTTCTCAGCCGCCATGTGGGTGCTGGGGATTGAACCCAGGTCCTTTACAAGACCAGTTAGCACTCTTAACTGCTAGGCCATCTCTCCAGGCCGTACAGTTGCTCTCTTAAAGAAGGTGTATTCTCCCTTATTCCACAGTAATCATTTGCCAATTGTTCCTTGGCTTGCAGTGAGGCCTGCTGCCCATTTCCCCCTTTTGTGGTGGGATTTTTGTCTGATCGAGGTGGCATGTGTCTTGTGCATGCTGTCAGCATTGCTGCAAATTCCTATGAACAAGCTTTCGGTGACCTGAAAGCCTCTGGTACCTTATGCCCATGCACTAACCCCGGCTCTCCCAGTCTTTCCGCCCCTTCTTCTGCAGTGGTCCTTCATCCTGTCACCTGTCTGTTATTCTCTAAAACATAGTCAATCGTGACTTTCTGTGGGCTTCGTGCTGTACTATATGAGGACGCTTTGCTGGTGAGAGTTGACGGATGCTCTATTATTCTGCCCACACCGTGTTCTGCTATGTTCCATGAGACTTAGGTGTAGTTTCCACTGCAGATGTGTCACGCTGGGCTGGGTGTATCTAGGACATATATTCTCTGTGTGTAACAAGTTGTAGAACTCTCTGATAGCCTCCACCTGTTGAAAAAAAGTTTCTTTGAGTATCAGTATATGGAACATTTGTGTGGAACTATAAGGATCTGTTTTAAGCATATGGTAAGACATTTCATTTTTCTAGAGCTATGACACTGATGGATTTTTTTTCTAGGGTCTATGACCTCTGCAGCCATGTGCATTTGGCTCTATTTAGGGTGCCACCAGTGAGTTTAAGTCCACTGTTAACCGTTAGGTAACAGTGCCAGTGCTACACTAGTAGACGTAGATTGCCATTCCAGTCTTTGTGGTTATGAGGCTTCAGAGCTCGACTGGCCAGTTGATTGATATTAACCCCTACTTGCTTGCTAGTATCTTCCAGATCTATGAGAGTAGTCTTCAGGGAGAAAGGATCCAGGACACTTCTAGCTCCACTGCTCCAAATCCTGTGTCTGAGGTATGTCCTGTCTTCATCAATAAGGTCTTACCTTCAAGTTCTGGGAGGTAATCAGGGGTTGTGACAGTAATGTGTATTATTTTGAGAGTCTCTTGGACTACTCTGACCAACAACACGAAGGGTTTCTCCTGTCTGGCATTGTGCTCCTTGTTACACATGTGATAATGTTGAGATGTTTTATATGTATTTTTCAGGGGCTGAGGTTGAGTTAATACATTTCCCTCTAGGCTTTTCTGCCACATTTCTCCTCTCTCTAGCTTTCCTCCCTGGTTTAAGTCTCCCTATTTTCCCTTTGATAATAGCTGTCTTCTGTTACCCCTCTATTTTGAATTCCTTCTTCCTCTTTACCCCCACGGTTTCTTGTGTGTTCTTCCCTTCTCCTGTCCCACTGAATACCCTCATTTCCCCCTTGGTAACATCTGCTGCTTAAAGGATTCTTTCCCTTTACTTGCCATTTTCCTGAGTCCAGCTGTTACTCAGGATTTATAGCCACATGTAAGGGATTGATTCTGTGATCCTCAAATAAGGGAGAATATATGTTGCTTGCTTTTCTGAATTGTGTTACTTCACTTAGTATGACAGTTTCTAGTTCCATCCACTTACCTGCAAAGTTCATAATTTCATCTTTCCTTGTCACTGGGTAGAAATCCATGGTGTAAATGCAGCACATGCTTGTTATCCATTTGTAACAGAGAGTTCTCAAATGAAGAAGTAAAAATGGCTAAGAAATACTTTATTTTATTATTTTATTTTATTTTATTTTATTTCTGTATGTGTATGAATGTACTGTCTGCATGCAAATCTGTGCACCCGTGTCGTGCAATGCCGCGGAGGTCAGAAGAGGGCGCCGGACTCCCCTGGAACTGGAGTTCTCCTGGAATTGGAGTTTCAGACGGTTCTCAGCCGCCATGTGGGTGCTGGGGATCGAACCCGGGTCCTCTGCAAGAGTGGTCGGCGCTCTCAACCGCTAGGCCATCTCTCCAGTCCCGGCTAAGAAATACTTTAAAAAGTGACCAACATTCTTAGTAATTAGAGAAATGCACATACATAAAAAACACTTTGATATTCCAGACTGACTACGAGCAAGAGAACAAAAGACACCCAGTGCTGGCCAGGATGTGGAGAGGAGGAGCAACCATTCACTGCTGGTGGGAATGCAAACTCCTGCTACCAATGTGGAAAGCAGTGTGGGGAACTCTTAAAAAAACTATGTGAAGCAGACGGATCTTTGAGAGTTCAAGGCCAGCCTGGTCTACAGAGTGAGTTCCAGGCCAGCTGGGGCTACAGGGAGACCCTGTCTCAAAAAGACCAAAACAAAAAAAAAAAAAAAAAAAAACTATGTGAATCTCCCATACGATCTGGTTATACCACTCTTCAGCATGTACCCAAAGGAGTCATCCAACTCTAGAGATACCTGAACATCCATGTTTGTTGCTGCCGATTTTACTCTAGCCAAGAAATGGAAACAACCTAAATGTCTCCCAGCTTCCTGTCTGATGTTCAGGCAAATGCACTGGAGAGAGCATCCTCTGGCCAGCAATTGCTTAATGCTTATATAATCTCAAAGAGTATCCTTGTGAAGCTTACCACTTTCTGAACTTCCTGTGCCTTGCAAATTTAATTAACTTCCTGAATTCTTAGGAGCCTTCCTCTTTCCAGATGAAAATATTTCAATTCAAGAGAAAAAGCTACAAACTGACTCACATACTGTTTTCTATACTGTTTTATTCACTTTCTACTTTGTTACCATGAATCCTTACCTCCTGCAACACAGATATCAAACCTAACATGTGAGACTTTCTGTCTTTATGATGCGATAAAAGGGAAACATCTAGCAATCTAACAAGTTCTGTATAAATCTCACAGCTATGCAGTTATAGTGTATGTGCGTGTGTGTGGGGAGGTGGGGGGGTGATTCATGCCTCTAAAATAGATTCTCTTTAAAATTCAGTATGTAGGCTACCTATTTTGGCCATTCCAAGGAAACTGTACTCAGTGAAGTTCTTCATTCTCTATTCTTTCTTAGATTAATTAAGGGATCCACACAGGTACAGATACATAGCAGGTCACTTCAAAAGCTCCAAGCTTTATAATTAGAAATAAGGAAGTTCACACTTCTCAATTTTATCTTCTGTAAATGTGCTAACAATATTTCTTTCATGTAAGTGTTGTCCCAGAAGAATTAAAAGAATTAGAAGTGACAAATTTTCATCATTGTTATCATTAAGATGCTTGTACATTTTTAAGGTTTATTTAATTTCATTATTTCCACACAGAATTTCAACATGGAATTCTAAATGAATTTTGGGGAGTGGCACACCTCCAGATAATAGATTTTCCAACTGTATTATAAAGATTTTTTTTTTAACATCATCTCATTCAAAATTCAATTTACAACCAAAATTTAGATGTAGGAACTAATCCAAGTAACATTTAAGAAAAGTTTACAATAGACAAATGGTTTTCGGATAGGAAATCTATAGATTCAGTTATGGTATCATTGTAAACTATTATGTTTTCTTTTTTTTTAATTTTTAAAAATTTTTTTATTTTCCTCTATGTGTATGAATGTACTGTCTGCATGCAGGTTTGTGCACTTGTGCCTGCAATGCCGCGGAGGTCAGAAGAGGGTGTCAGATTCCCCTGGAACTGGAGTTCTCCTGGAATTGGAGTTTCAGACGGTTGTCAGCCGCCATTTGGGTGCTAGGGATTGAACCTGGGTCCTCTGCAAGAGCAGTCGGCGCTCTTAACCGCTAGGCCATCTCTCCAGCTTCTAAACTATTATGTTTTCAACTAGTTACTGGGGCATGTTTCTCACCCATCATATGTATTAATTTACTAATATATATCTGAAACCTTTGAATATTTCAAGTTTATATGATTTGTACCACAAAACAGCATTTCAAATTGTGTATAGATTTCTCTCTCTCTCTCTCTCTCTCTCTCTCTCTCTCTCTCTCTCTCTCTCTCTCTCTCTCTCTCTCTCTCTCTTTGCCAGTGGAAGGCAGAGGAGAGTGTTGGAGACACTGGAACTAGATTTACAGACAGTTACCAGCTTCTTGTCAACGGTACTAGAAACTGAACTCGGGCTCTCTGGTAGAGCAGCAAGCACTTTCAGCTGCTAAGCCATCTCTCCAACCCAGATGTTATGTTCTGAAAAAGACAGTTATAGAGCAAATTGGCAATTATTATTTCTTCAAATACTACTTGAGTTATTATCATTTCTATTTTCATATATACTTTGAAGGTGAGTAAGGTGAAGGTTTTTCAAGATGCCAAATGTGGGACAAGTCCTAGTCTAAGTGGAATGAATAATTATCACTTCTACTACCTTCTCAATTCTGCTTGAATTAGCTGTTGTTTCTAAGTATATATTTTGTTTTAAAATATTTCCCCTGTTCTCTAATTTGCATTGTAGCTATTATCTAATATCTGTGCATTCTAGAGTCATCGGAATTTGGGGCATCTTGCCTTAAATTTTACAGTATTTCTTTTAGGAACTCAGTTGAGATGGATTTTTCATTCATGTATTTGAAAAACATAATTTCATGAGAAAGCATGCTCTTTAAGTAGGAAAATGGAAATTGCTTATGCATAGCTAATTCTGATATTAATTGTGAGATCTACTTAATCCAAAGTAGTCAGGGTAATTGCAGAATATTGAAAGTTAACGTCACCTACTCTTTCAAAATAAAGTTAATATCCAGAATCTATTTTTAAATAAATTTAGTGCTGATTTAAATTTTGACCATACACAAGCACATTGCGGTTCCTTTTATCTTTCCTTGGGTAGTATCGCCATACTGAATGCAGGGGGCTTGACTACTCTTGCTAAAACAGTTTTATCCAGTCTGGGTGTTGTGATGCATGCCTTTAATTCCTGCACTTGAGAGGCAGAGGCAGGTGGATATCTATGAGTTCAAGACCAGCCTGGTCTACATAGCAAGTTCCAGGACAGCCGGGCTACATGGAGACCCTGTCTCAAAAAGACCAAAAATAAATAAAAAATAAAAAAGTTTTATCATTTTAATTGTATGAGTGTTTTGCTTGTGTGTTTGCGCACTGTGTGTGCCTGGTACCTACAGAGCCCAGAAGAGGGCACTGAAAATGGAATTATGGGCAGTTGTGCTTGAAACCCACTACCACCTTGGTCCCTTACAAAGATGCAGCTAATTGTCAGTCTGAACCTTGAGCCACCCCTAACCAGTTATTTGACTGTAAAATCTCTTTTTTTAGCAATCCATATTTCATTTTTTCTTGAATTTTTATCATATTCATATATATATATAAAAAAAAAAAAAAAAAAACTTGATGTTCTTTTTTTTTTTTTTTTGTTTTACTTTTTTTTTTTTATTTTTTTATTTCTTGGTCTTATATCATTTTACTGTCTGCATGTCAGGTTCTGTGCACCGTGTCGGCAATGCCTGCGGGTAGGTCAGAAGTAGTCCTTTGTCTTTCGGAGGTGTTTTCCCATGGAATCGGAGTTCTCATCTGGAACTGGAGTTTTCAGACGGCTCTTTTGCCGCTTCATTTTGTGCGTGTTTGTCTGTTGGGATTCGATTACCTTGTGGTCTTCTTGCAAAGTCTGGTTGTCGTGTCGTTTCTTAAACGTCTTTTCGTCCATCTCTCTTTGATGTTTTCTATCACAAAAAATCCTGGTGGGGGGGGACATGGGAACTTCTTTCCTGTGTGGAAGAGATTCCTCTGTTTGTCACTGGGATTTAGACGGAAGTGACTGTTGCCATGTGGATTTTCGATTGACTTCAGAACACATTGACCTGTGTCGCCTGGGCTGCCACCTCTGATGTGACAGATTGGGTAGGCAATTCCCTCCTTAGAAGAAACTGTTTTATGAGTTGGGTCCAGGTGTCATCATTGTGGAAAAAAGGTAAAGCTTTTGTCAGGACTTTTCTTCTGTGTTTCAGTTCCAGACTCTTCACTCCTTTGGTCCTGACAGACTAACAAATACTGCAGATACAGACATCCCCACGGCTGCATGCTCCTGCCATCCAAGATCAGTTTTGCAGTCACAAGATCCTTCACCCTCTGTCAACAAATGCCTCAAGACTGTGCAAGGGCTGCTTCATTTCTATATCTCGTTTTTAGATGTGTACGTGTGCCACTTTTTCTCCTTCCAGTTCGACTTTATAAACATTTGGCTTTCATGTTACTCACGCTTAACGCTACCGGGCAATTCACCGCTATTTCAAAGTATATTTACCTCTACACCTGCATTAACACGGCTATTTCCTACAGAGGGTTCCATGGAAAAGCAAATGCTTTCAAAGAATGAAAAAATTAGAAGTTAATTCCCACACTGAATAACCCTGTTAACAATTTCTCATTGCTGAGATCCCGTTTTATTTTTCCCCCCCTAGTTCCATCGATAAATGATGGGGCCTCTTCTCTTTATCTCTCTCTTCTCTCTCTTTCTCTTCTTATCTTTTCTATCCTTATTTTATTTCTATCTTTTTCTATCTTAATCTTCCTTCACCTGTTTGTGTGGACGACGCGGACGGCCGGAGGGCCCGCCTAGTGTGCGGTGCTTTAGTAGCGTGGATCAGCGCAGTTAGTGCGGCACAACCCCATATGACCTTCTGACGTGTCTATTATACCTTATATATCTCTTCTCTACTACTACTTTTCTCTCTATTATCTTCTATGCCACCTCCCCCCTCAGCACACTCCCTGCTCTATTCCCTGTCCAGGTCCCATGTGGTCTATTATCTCTTGTTATTCGCTATTTGATTGTTTGCATAACCCATACTCCTGGAGCACAGCAACATTAAATCTACCAACCTTTCTCCACGTTTGTTGTGTTCCGATTACGTACAGTGGGTCCAGGCCTGGGGCTCTTCGGTCTCTTGGGAGGTTTGGGCCGGGGTTGCTTCAACTTGAGCGTGGGCTGCCAAGCTTCTCCTGTATGTACCTGACGTGCTCCCATCTTTACCCAATGTGTTCACCATCACAGCTGCTCCCGTTTTTCTGTAAATCAAATAAGACACACATGCCAGTTTCTATCGGGGTTTTCGCCTCAAATACGCCATGGCTTTTGTCTTTACAGCAATCGTCACACGGTCACACCCCACCCTTTCTGCCACTGTGCTAGTAGCAGTGGTTATCAACCATGCACCCCTACTTCCAGGAGAGGTCGAATGGAGGACTGCTCCCCCATGTGTAGATTTCTTTTCTCCTTTACAATCACTCTTTTAAAAAGAAACAACTATTACTAAACGCAGTTTTTAACCCCTGCAAGTACTTCTTCTGCCAAATTCTTAGTTCTCCTTTTCTTCTATTTCCTCCNAAAGATCAAGACCAAAACATAAAATAAAAAATAAAAAAGTTTTATCATTTAATTGTTATGAAGTGTTTTGCTATTTGTAATGTACCACTGTGTTGCGCTATGGTACCTATTCGATGCCCAGAAGTAGGACTGAAAATGGAATTTATGGGCAGTTGTGCTTGAAACCAAACCTTGGTCACTGCAAGAGCAGCAAGTATTCTTAACCTTGAGCCATCCCCCACAGTTTAAGCTTTAAAAATCTCTTTTTTTAACAGAACTCAATTTCACTATTTATTGAAGTTTGTGGATATTTGACGTATACAAGTTATAATTTTAATGGCATTCTTGATGTGTTCTCATATACTGACACTGCGAATTCTTTCCCTTCTGTGTGGAAGAGTATTCCTCATGTTTGTCACTTGCGGATTTAGACAGAAGTTGTATTCTGTCTCTCATGTGGATATTTTTCGTATTGACTTCAGAACGGTACATGAGCCTGTGCGCGCATGGGCTGCACACTCTGATGTGACAGATTGGGTAGCTATTCCTCCTATTGAGAAGAAACTGTTTTATGAGTTGCCAGGTTCATCATGTGTGAAAATAAAGTAGCTTTTTGTCAGAGCTAATTTCTCTTTTCAGTCAACAAACACTCACCCTTGAGTAACTGGAAAGAATTGAGAAGAAATGAACAGATAAAGACCTCCCCAGGCTGCATGCTCCTGCCATCCCAGGACAGTTTCTTGCAGTCACAAAGATCCTTCAACAATCTGTCAAAAACTGCCAGCCACTGCTAGCAAAGGGGCTGTTCACTTTCTATATCTGTTGTTGGATTTTGATTTGTACGTGCTACTTTGTGTATTATTCCTTCTAGTTCTCATGTATATGATGGACATTTGGCTACAATATGCATTGTTCTCAGCTAACCTTACAGTGAATATTCAATGCTATTTCAATTGAAGGTATATATTACTTGGTGTTTATACCAATGGTGCTATATTAGGAGGAAAGGTACTTATACTTTTTCTACTTAGAGTCGTTTTCCATTGAAAGACCAGTCAAATCTTTTTACAAGTCCATAGAGGAGACCCGTAAATTTGAAGTTCAGAGAATTTCCATACAAATCTGAAAGAACCATTATTACACCAAGCAAGTTGAATTACATTGTATTTATTCTGTGAGAAACAGTTTATTACTTTTTTAAACCAATAGATTAATCCAGATGAACGTGGGGCTCTCTCTACTCTCTCTCTCCTCTCTCTCTCTCTATATATTATATAATATATATATATAATATATATATTATATTATATATTCTTCCTCTTCACCTGTGGGAAGAGAGAAGGAGAGAGAAGAAAATGTGTGTGAATGTGATGATGTAGATTGGATTCAGAGAATGAGGAAAAACACATAGTAACAATGCAAGTGCTCCAAAATATATATATATATATATATATATATATATATGCCACATCACACCAGAAAAATCAATGCTTCCTATTACTGTACCAGACAATGGGATCATCACTTATCTATTGTATTAGCTATTTATTGTTGCATAACAATACTCCTCGGAGCACAGCAACATAATCTACCAACATTTATCTCACAGTTTGTGTGGTTCAGAATTAGTACAGCTGGGCTCCAGGCCTGGGGCTCCGGTCTCTTGGGAGGTTTGAGGCCGGGGTGCTCAACTTGAGAGTGGGCTGCCAAGCTTCTCATGTAGTACCTGAGTTGCTCCCATCTTTACCCAAATGTGCTTCACCACACAGCTGCCTCCACAGTATTTCTGTAAACAACATAAGAAACAATGAAAGTTTCTACAAGGGGTTTCTCAGAATAACGCCATGGCTGCTCTTACAGCCCAATGTCACAGGTCACAAACCCCACTTTCTGCCACTGTGACTAGTCAGAAGTGGTTAACAACATGACACCTACATTCAAGAGAGAGGTATGAATGGCAGAGACTGCATCCCCAAATGTGTAGATTTATTGTTTCTCCCTTTACAAAAATCTTTTAAGAAAAAAACTATTATAAAGAATTTTAAACTGAAAGTAATTCTTCTGCACAAATTCTTCAGCTATACTTTTCTAATATATTTCCCTCCAAATTAATCTTGCTGAGTTTAGAAATTTTTATAAATTTAAAATGAAAGATGTACAAAATTATTAAAGTTTTTATCCTTTTGTGGAAAAGACAGCATTTAAGAAACTTCACAAACCTAATTGTCTAATTCTGAAGCTAACAAAGCACTTAGCACAGAAGTTATGTAGCATATGGTTAGCCAAGTCCCAAACAGTAAAATGTGTCTGTATGTGCCAATTCTTAATTACCAGCTCATTAACACTCAGGTGTCAATTGCTGGTGGCAAAGGCAATACCCACATGGCCTAGTTTCTGTCATGCACAGTGTAATTAAATTGACCTCCACTGCTACAGCTTGCTAGCTCTCTCTTACTATTTAGACATGAATCTCTGGGCTTACTCAAGGAATCCATATGCTAAATAAATCAATGCAGTAAAAGAAAAACTAGGTTAAGGTTTTAAGTTATATCTTCATGTGGAATCATAACCCTAAAGACAAATGTGTTTAATAATAACTTATTTAGGTATAACAAACATAACAATGTATTCAAACCTACTGGATTTTGGCCTGACTGATCAAAAGTTACATTTCACTATAGTGATAATGTTGTTATAAGCAAAAGGTAAAGATTAACTATTATAAATGGACAATTGAGTAAATGAATTGTATATGGTGTGATTTCATTTGTTGATAATGAAACAAATGAATTCTTTATTTTAATATTCTAAAAATTAACTAAAAATGGGATTCCATATCAAACATAGATCAATAGTCATAGCAATAGTAAAAACCATATATATGAAGAATCCTAGACTTAAATCATCAAAAATGTAAAGACAGATTTTCCTATGATATTCTCACATGGGTATCATAGGGATTTTCTCATTATGTCCCAAGTTCCTTTTCAAACATCAAGTTAAAAAGACAAGAAAGGCAAATTTGCACACTTAACCTTTCTTCCTCCTAAACTTTTTCTAATGAAGAATGAAAATGAAAAGTTGAAAGGAAACTGGCAAGGATTAATAAAAAGACAAGTGAGAAAAGAATTATTATATTTTAGGATATGTGGAATATATAAATTGACTATGCCTGACTATTAGCATAGACAATATTTAATCCTTAAGTGACAAAAGAGTATGAACAAGAAACATAATTTATTCCACAGAAAATTTCAAAGGCTCAGAAATTGATAGAGAAAATTAGCTGAAATATGAGAGTATTTTTTTTTAAAGCAGGATGAAATTTTCTATTAAGGAGCCTTTAGAACTACCAGATGCCCTCATCTACCAGCACAGGTAGGGATCAATTGTTCACTTTGGTAGGAAGACAGGTTTATCCCCTCCAGAAGTTAACACAGACTGTGCCTATATTGGAAGCCAGCAGGCACAGTTTAATGTGCGATTGTCGTACTAAGAAAGGTCTAGATCTTCAGTCTCCCAGGTCTCTTTTCCTAATTAATTTTTAGAGAACAAGTATCAAGTCTTATGTTTCCAGATAGAAGATCTGAAAAATATTCTGTTGGATATCTAACTTACTTAAGAAGAAAAAAACGTATGCCTAAACATAGTAGCATCGAGAGCACTCCAATTAAAGGATGCAGCCAAATTAATAACTAGGCAAGCCCTTCACGGCAGTAGGATTTTTTTTTTTCATCTTAGTGTATAGGTGGCCACATGCTACTCTTTCTTTCTTTCTTTCTTTCTTTCTTTCTTTCTTTCTTTTTCTTTTTCTTTCCTTCCTTCCCTTGAGATTGCCATTCTTCCCTTGGGATTGTGCAAAAAATCTTACACATGCTGGGTAAAAGTTGTAGTATTGAGTTACAGTCATTTCTACAACATCTCTATAATAATTTCAGGAAAGAGACACTTTCCAGGGAAATGGACTAGCAACTACATATTCAGATGAACAGGAAAAGGGATTAAAAAATATATATAGAGAGAGATGATAGGTAGATAGATATGAAACATATATGAACAAGTTCAGATAATTTTATTGAGAATATTAAGAGAAAGGAAGTTATAATTAACATTTTATTTATTTATTTATTTATTTATTTATTTATTTATTTGGTCTTTTTGAGACAGGGTCTCCCTGTAGCTCTGGCTGTCCTGGAACTCACTTTGTAGACCAGACCAGCCTTGAACTCACAGAGATCCACCTGCCCCTACCTCCCAAGTGCTAGGATTAAAGGCGTGCGCCACCACTCCCGGCCAACATTTTAAATGTAACTATCAAGTTATAAATTCAATAGAAGACTAGAATATAAATATTCTAGAAAAGAAAAATCTCAATAAGAGATTAGAAAATAAATCTGTAATAAACATATTAAAAATGCGTATGGTGGTGCACACCTTCAGTCCCAGCATTAGGTAGGCAGAGGCAGGCAGATCTCTGTAAGATTGAGGTGATCCTGGTCTAAATAGGCAGCCCAGGTCAGCTGGGGCTACAGGGAGACCCTGTCTCAAAAAGTTTAAAAATAAAGATTCGTGTTGGGGCTGGAGAAATGGCTTAGTGTTTAAAAAACCTGGCTGCTCTTTCAGAGGACCTGGATTCAATTCCCCGCACACACAGGGCTGCTAACAACTAACCATAGCTCCAGTTCCATGAGTTCTGGCACCCTCTTCTGACCTTCACATGCATTACGTGAAAGGAGTGAACTTACATGCAGGCAATGCACTCATACACATAAAGTGAAAATGATGAATAAAATGTAAAAAGTAGCCAAAATTTCACACAAAGATTTTGAAAATACAAAAATTAGGCAAGAAAACTAAAGAAAACCAGCAAGTCAGTAGAGTGAACAGTCAAATAGGAAGAGATCTGCAATGAAGAAGAATAACCAAAGACAATGAAAGAATAATTCAAGAAAAATTCAAACCAAAAAGGTTTGGGTTTGAAGATGCAAAGAATCCACTGAGCAGCTTCAGCATCAATGAACATTGACAGGAAGTTTTATAATAAACAAACTTTCAGAACTCGGTAATAAAGAGATCATTCCATGCATTTGTAAAATTGTAAAGGACTTAAGAGGCCCCAGATAGAGCTCATTCACGAACCTGTTTTATTTTGGAAGACTTTAGACAACCTAAGCATGGAGCCTGGAGTGTGGCAGGTTCTCAGAATGCCCAAGGAGCTGTTCTTAGGCCATTGGACATCTCTCTACATTCTTAGGCCTCCATGTCCCTCTAGCTCTTCGGACATTCAAAAGTATTGCCAAGTTAGATTTAACTGTCAACCGGACAGGACAGAACCTAGAGTCATGGAGAATCGAGTCATGGTTGCAGGATTTCCCAAATCAGACTGGCCTGTTGACATCTCCATGGGGGCATTTTGGGATTGATAATTGATTGTTAATTGCTAACCATTGTGAGTTGCATCCTCCTTATGCAGGTTCTCCTGCTCTGTATAAGAAAAGCTTGCTAAGTGTGAGTCTGTGTGCTAGTTGGCAAAGAATATTCTTCTGTGGTTTCTGTTCAAGTCCATGTTTGAGTTCCAACCCTGACGTCCCTTACCGATGGGTTATGACCTGGAATTGTAAGCCAAAGAAACCGTTTCTTCCTCTAAGTTACTTTCTGTCTGTGTAGCTGTCTTTAAACCAGGGATGAGGTTTTTATCCCTCATGATGAGAGTTTTAGAATAAATATGTTGTAAATCCAAACAGAGTGGAAAACTTCCTTTCCACCAACAAATGTTTTCCTGGGGACTGCATATTCTACATGAAGTGTTCTCAAGGATCCCAGTCTGTTTGGACACCTGTGATGGTTTTAAGTTGTCACTGTATTTCAAATGTAGGAGACCAGACTTTTCGGCTCTGAGCCACTGGCTATGAAGTGGCTGTCCTGTACCACATCTGGATTTTCCTGGGGGAAGAAGGCTCTCCTGCATCCCGAGCCTTTGGTACACCAGCCACACTGAGCGTTTTTCCTAGGGCTGTGGATACAACATGCCACCAACAGTGAAGCTCCAGAGGCCTTTCTGTGTTCTGGGGCCAAAGCCGGATGGATCCTAACCTAGTCAAACTTCAGGGCATGGTCTTACCTCTCCTCAGCCTCCCAAGGCTTCAAGGTTCTAGATGAGTAGATAACCCTGTTCTAGAGTCTTTCCAACCTGTATGCTTGAGCATAACTGCAAGACTATTGTTGGGAGTTTACCATTAACCTTGTGTATTTGTGTGTGCACATGTGTGTGTCCGTGTGTTCACAACTAATTGCAGGTACCTATGGACCCATAGAAGCTAGACGTCATCATCGGGTGTGCTCTATCAGTTCCACCTTACTGCTTTGAGTCAGCATCTTTTCCTGCATGTGGAACCCCCAGTTCCAGCAGGTGGGCTAGCTGGTTAGCCCCAGGGTTCCTCTGCTTTTGCTTCCCCGATGCTGGGAGGACTGGCACACCAATCTCCTGGCTTTGTTCTTGGTGCAGGAGCCAACAATCAGACAGAGCCATCTCCCCACCCCCAGCAGTGTTGAGCACTTGAAGAGAGCACTCAGTACCACATTCATGTCCCTCTCAACTCTGCACAGCAACTTTAAATGAGAAATGTTATGACTTTCTCCAAGAATTTCCATTTAAATTTCCCAGTGCCAAGTACCCTCCTGCTTTTGCTACGAGCCCACGACTCCCTTCCTTCCTATCTTATTGTCTGCCCTAGACGCCACCTGCAAAACTCGTGTTTTTGAAGAGTCTGTTCCATGGCCTTCTGTCTTCTGGTCATGTGCCTATTTTTACCCAGTGAGACATCTCATGTTACACGTTCATGTCAAGATCTTAGGGATGTAGGGGCTGGAGAGATGGCCTAGCGGTTAAGAGCGCCGACCGCTCTTACAGAAGACCCGGGCTCGATCCCCAGCACCCACATGGCGGCCGAGAACCGTCTGAAACTCCAATTCCAGGAGAACTCCAGTTCCAGGGGAATCCGACACCCTCTTCTGACCTCCGCGGCATTGCACGACACGGGTGCACAAACTTGCATGCAGACAGTACATTCATACACATACAGAAATAAATACAATTAAAAAAAAAAAAGATCTTAGGGATGTAATTGTCTTGTTATGGCTAGAATTAAGATTGTTATTATCTACCACCTTGAGAACTTGCACAGTCAAGTGGGCTTCTAAGATCTGAAGGCTCCATTTATCTCATGAAGGCCTAGCCAAACAAACATAGTTTCTTTGTACTCCCCAATAGTAAGATTTTGGTTCCTGACAAACAGCCGGTCGCAGCACTGTGGCCTCTAAGGAATGTACCAGGCTTGTCTTAGCACCAGGGCAGCTGACTCGCTCTGTTTCTGAAGTCAACCATGGTGAGGCCTGTGTGGTTTACAGTGTTTTCCCCAAAGCTGTGAGAATGTGACTGAGAAGTTGCTGTCCCTCCCATCTGTGTGTCCCCTGTCAAATAATTGTAAGCTTTGCCCACATAACACAAGGGTGGGATTTCTTTCTTCACCTAGGTTATGAAGGGTGAGAATTACAACAATACTTTCCATCCCTTTCTGTATTTCAAAAATCATTTGAAGTAAGTTGAGCTCAGTTGCTACAATGAATGGGTTGTGATAGCGATGTTTATGGGCTTTTTGTTGTTTATTTATTTTTTAAGTGTCTGAATGTATTGCCTGCATGTGAATAAGTACACCATGTTCTGCAATGTGTTTGGAGGTCAAAAGAGTTCCCCTGGAACTGGCATTAAGGACAATTGTTAGCTGCCATATGGGTGCTGGGAATTGAACCCAGGTCCTCTGCAAGAACAGCTGGTGCTCTTAACTGCTGAGTCAAATATCCAGTTCTAGGAGTGATATTTTTGTAAGCCTAGATTACTCTGATATATTCTTGTTGAAATAGCCTTTTCCTCTGAAAGATGCACTCCTATTTAATACTAGATTTGCTTTTTCTCTGTCCACATGATATGCTAGTAATAGAACTAAAATGTATATGTAAAATGTTCACTTTTTATAATCATAAAAATTCATTGTCCTGAATTTACTAAGCCAAATTTAAGCTGCTTAATGGGATAGTAATTCCCTTTAAATCAAATATCCATTTGTTCTTTATAATTTTATACTTGTAAATGATGTATCTTAAAAGTATCCACCCCTGTTCCCCATGTACTCCAGCAGGTTCCCCTGAAGTGTATAATGTATTCCTTGCCTTTCATGTCTTCTCCTTTTTTTCCAAGTGAGTCCTCTTTTTATTGAATATTTGCAATTTTCATATAGTATAATTTGATAATATTTAGATGCCCTTACCTATCCACACACCCCAGTACTCCTGCAAAAACATACACATATATATATATATATGTGTATATATATATATATATATATATACATGACATATACATATATATATGTATATGTATATACATATATATGTATATGTATATATATATATGTATATACATATATATGTATATGCATATATATATATATGACCAGTAGAGTCTTATTTGTGTTCCCGGAGGTCCTTCAGTGTGGGCTCCTCCACTGACCTATCAAGAGTCCCATCCCCATAAGACATTGTCTTTACCTCCCAGCAGACATCAAGTGTCAAAAGTTGGGTTGGGATTTCTTACTCAGAGACAATCATTCTCACAAGTGAGCATGTGGAATAGGAAAAACATTGAAGCCTGGCATGGTGGCACATGCGCTTAATTCTAGCACTTGGGAGGCAGAGGCAGGCAGATCTCTGTGAGTTCCAGGCCACCCTGGAGTTCCAAGACAGCTGGGGCTGAAAGGGAGACCCTGTCTCAAAAAGGACCAAAATAAAATAAAATAAAATATAATAAAATAAAATAAAATAAAATAAAATGAATAGCATTGAAAGTTTAAAATGTGAAGTTATAACTTATTTTCATGTTTCAAAACATAGCTACTCTTGAGGTTTCAAGTGAAGATCACACAGAACATGGAAAACTAGCGTGGCACATGGTGAGAATTTAGAGGGAGGAGAATGTTTAAGGTTAGTATGAGGTTATGGTCATATTCCACTATGAGTTGGCCAACATTTCTCTCATTTTTATTATATGTAAGATTAAGCCAGAATAATAACAAGGTCCTGCTCTGCCTAAAATGCTGTTATTGAGAGGGTTCACTTGAGCATACAGAAAAGAATATTAATTGATATTAAAGGCTAGAAATGTGTAATGATTCATTAACATTAAGGATTTATGCTTTTTAAAAATATTTGCTCCAGACAGCTGGACCGTTGCTCATATGAAGTCATAGCAATGGTGACATGCACAAGGCCCATGCAAGCTCAAACCTCACAAAATCCCAGCACAGACACGGAGAAGCTTGCAACACCATCTAAGGAACTTTTGATAACTGATGGTTGCCAGAAGGGGGAGATGGTCTTTTACAAGCCCCGGACACCAGACACTAAGCAGGTTAGCCAGGCTCCAGTGGATGACCACACTGAAGGACATTTGGGCACAGAAAGTAAACTCTATTGTTTTTTTAAATTTCTTATTTATTATTTTATGTGTATGAATGTACTGTCTGCATGTAAGTAGGTGCACCCGTGTCCTGCAATGCTGTGGAGGTCAGTTCCCCTGGAACTGGAGTTAAAGATGGTTCTTGGCCACCATGTGGGTTCTGGGAATTGAACCCAGGTCCTCTGCAAGAGCTGATCAGTGCTCTTAACTGCTGAGCCATCTCTCTAACCCCAGAAATTAGACTCTATTGTTTATGCATATATAGATATATATATATGTGTGTGTGTATGTGTGTGTGTGTATGTGTGTGTGTGCATGTGTGTTTGTGTGCATGTGTGCATGTGCATATGTGTATATGTGTGCATGTGTGTGCATGTGCGTATGTGTGTGCATGTGTGTATATGTGTGCATGTGTGTGCATGTGTGTGCATGTGTGTGCATGTGTGTGAGTGCATGTGCATGTGTAACTACTTTATGCATGGATTCTACATGGGTGTCCAAGATCTGAATTCAGGTTCTTATGCTTGTGTGTGTGCGTATGTGTGTGTGTGTGCATGTGTGTGTGTGTGTGTGTGTGTGTGCATGTGTGTAACTACCTTATGCATGGACTCTACATGGGTGTCCAAGATTTGAATTCAGGTCCTCATGCTTGTGTGTATTTGTACATGTGTGTGCATGTGTGTGTGTTTGTGCGTGAGTCTGTGCATGTGTGTGCGTGTGTGCATGTGTGTAACTACCTTATGCATGGACTCTAAGTGGGTGTCCAAGATCTGAATTCAGGTCCTCATGCTTGGGCAACAATCACATCTCCCAATTCCAAAGAAAGAAACAATTTTTAACACTGTGGCATTAGAAGGCTACAAATGGCCAGATTATAGAGAATAAGAGAGCATGCCCCCAGATAGAACTCCTGTGCTAAACTTCATCACCTCATGACTCAGAGACCATTGGAGAAGGTGGGGTAGAAAGATTGTAAGAGCTAGGGTTAGTGCATGAACATAAGAAAGTCTTCCAGGCCACTGGGAACTGGCTCATATGAACTTGAAGCAAAGGTTTTAGCATGCACAGACCCATGAAAATTGAGTTAGACAAAAGCCCCACATAGAACTGGGAAAACAGGAGGCAAGCCCCAACCTTAGCAGAAGAAAAGTTGATTTTCTTTAAGGGAGTGACTGTAGATAGGCTGACTAGGGTCCAGTGGACCCCAGTGCACTGAGGACCGCTGGGTATGCTGACTTGACTCCATAGGCCTTAGCACGAATGAGAGACTGCAGGAAACCTGGTGGGGAAGCTATGGGGGGTTGCACACAGAAAGGAGTATTAAAGATGATTGACATGTTTTGTATGAAGTGCAGAAAAATTCAACAAAAAATATACATTGAAAAACAAGGTAGTTTTTTATGTCTGAAACCACAGCACTGGGAGATGGAGGGAGCTACGTGGATCGTTTGAGCTCCTTGGCCAACCAGCCAGTTGTGATCTCCAAATCAAGGAAAGAATGAATTAAAGTAGAAAGTAACAGGAAAACATCCAGTGTGGGGCTCTGGCCTGTACACACGTCTACGACTCGAACTCCAGGCTTGACACGCGCACACACCCACACACACACACACACACACGCACTCTCGTGCACACACATCCCACACACAGGAAAAAGGAGCATATACCACATACACATATAAATTGTTTCTTACAAGGAAATATTACATATTAAAAGTAACACTATGTACTAATATCTAAGTTTTAAAATTCTCCTAATATCCCTGCTTCCCACCACAACCTGATATATGTCTAGAAACTTTTTCCCATTATAGTAGTGAGACCTAGAGCCAACAATTACAATTTCTTTAAATTTATCACCTAAGTATGAAATACTACAGTGTCACATGCTTCCACATCGTCTCCTGGGCATGTATGAAATACTACAGTGTCATGCTTCCATGTTGTCTACTAGGCATGTCACCCAATTTTTCCCATCTCCTTCCCTAAAATCCCAAGTAATTTTCTGTCAGTGCGGCATGTTCAAATTGAGTAATGATGCAACCATCTATTTTCCCACAGAGGTGCTGCAGCAGCTGCTGTGAGTAGCTCACATGCTACACATGTGCTCTCCACTGTGGTATACCTCTAACCTTCCAAACACATATGACAGTTTATAAACCCCCAAAGGAACAATGGAAACCCAGTGAGAGTCTGTGAAGTCATACTAATGAGATAATTTGACAGTATTACGCTAAATATTTCAATGCATCGCTTCTGTTTATAAAATTTTTCTGAACTATGCTGCATCATTTTTTACACAAGATTTTTTTTTGTTAGATGTGAACTAATATTACCCAATTCATGTTTGTTTTCGTTAACTTCCCATTGTTTTAGTTCATTGGGTTAGAGTAATGGCTTAGCCTTTAACAGCACAGGGTGTTCCTGTAGAGCCTAGTTACAGTTCCCAGTATCCACAGAGCAGCTAACAACTATCCAGAACCCTAGATCTAAGGGATTTGTTATCCTTTTCTGGCCTTCAGGGGTATTTCATGCATATGTTACACATACTTTAGATACAGGCAAAACACTCAAATGTATAAACTAAAATAAATTAAAAAATTGTTTTACCTCATCTCTCTCTCTGTCTTTGTCTTTCTGTGTGTGTGTGTGTGTGTGTGTGTGTCTCCATATTTCTCATGCACACGCATGCCTCAACTGCCTACAGATATACACTCCTCCTTCATTTGACCTTACTTGGAATGATGTAATTATTGTACTATCTTCCTGTGGTCCTTATAAGACCTTTCATAAATACTGGTACTTTTCACACATTGTCAAAAGATCAGTCTATGCATTACTTCAAGGTGTGGAATACACAAGCCTTAGTGCTAAATACTTTTGATGCCTTGGTATTTTTATATTCTCAAGACTAATATTGTGCTTGTGAACATTTCTTTTCATCACAGACTCACATACGCACACACACACACACATACACATACACCTCAATTTTGAGAGGAATATATTGGTAGAAAAATTTAAAACTGACTATTTGCTACGTTATTAGCTAGAGAAAAAATAAGAATAAGAGATCTTTCCCTCTTTTTGGAATAAAACTCCCTTTTTGACTATTGCAATTCACCATGCTAACACTTGTGTTGGTCTTTTTCTTCCTTACACATTCCAGAGGGAATTATTTACAGGGTAAAGAAAGGAATGGAGATTCCCTTCCAGATAAAGTGATCATGATATTGTTCAATTATTCCTTAACCCTACGGAACATGGTTAAAGAATTTCCCAGTAATTGTCAATTGTTCTCAAAGGAAACTGAACAAAGTACAAATATTATCATCTGTAGTATATTCTCACTAGAAATGTATTAATAAATACTTTTTATGGAAATGATTGATTTGGTTGAAAATTAATATAAACTACCTTATTTTTACTGGAAAATGTAAAGAAAATTACTTGATTTTATAACAGAGGGAGCTGGGCATGGTGGCACATGCCTTTAATCCCAGCACTCAGGGAGGCAGAGGCAGGCAGATCTCTGTGAGTTCAAGGACAGCCTGTTCTACATAGCAGGTTCCAGGAAAGCTGGAACTACAGGGAGACCCTGCCTCAAAAAGACATAAATACGTAAGTAAGTAAATAAATAAATAAATAAATAAATAAATAAATAAATAAATAGAGGGGATTTGAGAAATGTTTTAAACAGTGACGGACAGCACTAGGGATAGGCCAAGACTCCCAGCATGCAGAGGCCTCCAGTTAGACTCAAGAAACAGAGCTGCTCCAGGAGCCGAGAGGATGGAGCCTAAGGCAAATGTGAGTTTTTAGTTCCTAGACTGTGGGGCCCAATATTTCATTTGCCTGGAGAATTAAGGGAGCAGGTTTTTGCCCCATAACCTGCAAGGGCAGGGGCAATCAAGCTATTTCTTGCTGGCCAATTGGCAAAACCTGCCCTGCAGCCCTGATTTGAGGAGCCAAGCAAAGGGCCTCCCATTCCAGCAATATCTAAAGAGCACATCTTGGTTTAGGGAAGCCAACTGGAGCCTCTGCCCACTTGGTGCCTTTTGCATAAAGTACACTGTGAATTTCCTGTCTACCACCACCCACCCTCATTCTTGCCAGAAGCCCGCAAAATGCCAGTCCATAAGATCCTAATCTTCTGCAAATAAAGAAAGTTTGGTCTCTCACAGCCAGCTCCCAGGTCTCTTGACCTGGCCAGGTTTTACCTGCCTCTCTCTCCCCGCCCCACCCGAACCCTGACTCTGCGTACCCGCACCAAGAGGTCAGTGTCCCTAGCGGACACCAGGAGCTCCACTGGTCCACACTGGACTGTACATCATTGGTAATTGGAAAGACATGGCTGATCAATAGTTACCTGACTCTTTAAAATTACCGCTACTTAGATAGAGTCCTCTAAGTCTGCCGTAATAGTGAACTGGAAAGCTACTCAGTTGTAGGTTGTATTCTCCACCATTTGTAACTGATGACAATGGTATAGTGATGAAAAATGATATTAATGCTGATAAGAGGCTACCTGTAAGTTAGTATTGTACTATGTATTTCCTATAAGAGTTTGCTTAACCTTCAGGGAAAAAATTGACAAATATTACACTTATCTATATTTTAGGAAGAGTGAAGATACAGAGTTAGATGTGAAGTGAAAAATACCTTCTGACTTTCTACAACATTCAAGGTTTAAATGTAAAATAGACACTGTATGGTTCAGTGCATGTCAAACATTTGGAGAAATGACTCATTTTAAGAAAGGTATTTTGAACTCTGATCTATTTCACACATATATAAAAAGAGTTTCACAAAGAATTATTAACTTTTATGTGAATGATGCATTATGATACTTTCCTAGTCACAGGTTTCCTGCTGTATTTATTTACCTTTTTACCTTTCCATATTTATACATTAAATTAATCTTGTGGTCCACTGATTATTTTGATCACAATTTTTAAACAGTTAATATTTTTGACATTTCATTAGTTCATATTTTCTTGCAATTTCTTTGGTTCTAAAAAAAAATTAGTTTTCTTAAAGGCCAATATACCAGTGGATCCTTATGTCCTGTGATGGACAGAGATCAAACTGTTATTTAAAAAATTAATTTTATCTCTAAGATACAAAATCTTTATTTAATGAAAAGTTGACGAGATGTTTTTCCAAAAGGAAGGAAGGGTATGAGGGAGAGATCTCGGTGGGAACTCAGGAAACCATAATGACAAGTAAGATTTCAAAAAGTAATATAATTGCTATACAACTTGTCCACAATACCATTGGAAATATTAGATGCTCAAAGCGAGACAAATACACAGTCTCCTCATTGCCTTATAAAATGTGTAGCTTGTGCTCTTTTAACTAAAGGGAATTATTTGCACAAATCACACAGGAATAAGATGCATGTTTCTTCTATTACCTTTAGCTCTCGAATAGCTAAGTTCTTAAAGAGTTAATTTATATTGTTTTAACGTTTAACATTATGTAAAAGTATTTCTACCATTGTTCATATTTTCTTCTTTGAAAATGATGCCCACATGTATTTTTTTAAAAAATTTTCATCAAACGTGGATATAAAGTCGTATTTTCTAACATTTTAGATAAAATGACTTGCTTGGAGACACTTCTGTCTTATGTATAATTTCCATGTTAATCTTTGTAGAGTCTTGATGTTATTACAATTTAAAATAATCTCTTACTGATTAGAAAAAGAACATAGACTTAGCATTTGTTAGGGTATCATGAGATTTATATGAAACTGAATGCCTACTTTCAATCCATAAATATGATGAAATTCTTCTAAACTCAGCATATGTAGCTTCATATGTGACACAATTGTGACCAGATGTCCCTTCAACCTACTGTAGTAAGACTAGAAATGTTAAATCAGTATTAGTTGGTTTTGTTTAGATTAGACATAGGGCCACATTTGCCACTGATTTTTTGTTTTTTTTATTCAAAGCTCCCACAGGCGTCAGTGGAAGATCCATGCATGGAGAGATGGCGTGATATGTATCCTAGTTTTATTTATTTCATATGTATACAGCAGTATAAAATAATATATTACATTTACACTCATTTTACTTATGTATCATTATAGCATTCACAGTAACAAACACTATAGTTAAGATTGAAACTCATCTTATTATAATACCCTGTATTCACTCACAGATAACTGTCTCAAAAATGTATTTAGAGCTGAAATTCCCTGCTTGCTTTCAGCTTAAGGATATATGGATGTTTTGGAAGTGCAACTTCTGTTATTCAGAAAATGTGAAAATTTAAGATTTTCTGCATATGGAATGCAATATTTTCGCACGACTCAAAACATCTGCAGAGCAAAACTTCAAACTAAAAATCTGACAAGTTTTTAAGAAATAAAAATCTTTTTTTTCTAATTTTACAAATACTTAAAAAATAACAGTGATTAGAAATACATGCATGCACACTGCAGGTATTAGAACTAAAGTCATATTATTGCCTGCAATACTCTGGCGGCACCCAGCTATCTGCATTCTCGGCGAATGCCATAATCTAAAACCTAAGCCAAGTTTTTGCAGAAAAAAATTCTACTGAACAGTTTCACAAATTACCGTATAAGAATTTTGTTTGACTTCTCAGAAGGATATTTTTTTGAAGTATAATAATATATAAAATAATTTTCCTACTTCAGGGTGTAAAAAATATGGAGTTTATTTTCTGGTTTTCCTTGCTAGACAAGAACATAAAAAGGATGTCAATGCAAAGCCTTTACCACTACAAAATTAGACTTGAAAAAAGATAAAGAACCTAAAAACTTGTAATATGAAAAATATATGCTTTCAGCAAAAATCGAGTATACCAATGTTCTAAGTATTTTTGAATTCCTTGTGTATTTCCAGCACATATAGAAATGTGGAGGGGAATCAACAAACAATGACAACAGTGCCGTTCTCTTTCAATCACATAAATAAGTTCTCTGTGTTGACTAATACTTGCCATATTTGGGCTGAATAATTTTGTTAAAGATCAACTACATAACTTTGTAAGAGGAAATGGTAAAATTAATGCCTACTTATGATTGCCTGTCTCAAGAACTGTGAGGGAAATTTTTCTTCTCCTTATTAGAGAAGAAAGGCTTCAACATTTCAAAGCATCTGATGACAAATTGCAGTACAAATAAGAAAAAAATAATATTTTCCATATACTTTGTATTTTGCAATGTTTGATAAAGGCATTGCATTTACTATGTTTCTAAAATAAAACAAAGATGTTTTATTAGAAAAGATGTCACACTTATACTAGAGACTTTGTTATGTGTTTGAATGAATTATGTAGTATTTATAGATTTGATTTAAAGTGATTTCACAAAATTATGCTCATAGATTAAATTATATTCGTACACATGGATGAAATATTCCTAAAATTGTCATTTGACATACCATTGAAACAGTACAACACACTTTCCACAGGAAAATTTTTTGATTTTTACTGTTCTCGAACTAAGGATGCTAAATAAGGAGTGAATTCCATTTTTCATATCTGAAGTGATTTAACCCAGTCTAATAATATTGTTTTTCTTTTACATGTACAAACTTATGTAAGATTGTATATTAGAATGACCATAATAAATGGAAAGCCCATATTCGCTTTCCTTGACATGCTCAATAAATTTTCTTAAGACATTTCATAACTTTCTTGTTGCACTGAAGGAAAATACCTCAGTCAATTTATTAGAATCGTATCTGAACTGCAAATTGAGATTTATCTTTTATGCAATAATTAGAAAATGGTCTAATTATATAGTATTTTGTGTTTAAATCATTTTGTCCTTTAAATTATGTAGTTTTGTAGAATGATGAAACAATTTAAAAAGTACAATACAAATATGCTAAAGAGTAGCCAGGATACATAAGATTAGGTAACACATAAATATATGCCATAAAAAGAGGATTAAAGGATATTGTATATTACACACAATATTACATATAAAGAAACTACTTAAATGAATTAGCCTATCTATTATATGTGATGTTAAGGTAAGAAGTTGAATGTAGATTTTAGCCTATGATGGTAAATTAAGCAAATAAATAGTTTTAATTAAAGCAGAATGATTCAACAAGAAAATAATTTTCTTATTTTAAAATCAATCATAACAGAATTTTTTCTTGTTAAATTATATATAAACATTGTCTTACTAAAATATTCTATCATTCAAAATATTAATGTAGTAAATGTAAATTTTTGAGAAAACATTGCTACTGCACCCAGTGAATGTATGTGCTTTTAGTATTACAGATGATCAACTCATTTTGTCTTTAAATGGTCCTCAAAAACTGGAAAATATAGACATTATTTGATATAAATTGATTGGTGTTATAACAAATTATTATGTAGTTTGGTAACAGGCAAAAGAGTGATACCAAATATCACACTAAACAGATATAGGAAGGGCCTGTGAATATGTGTATGTACTTTAATATTAAATCTAAAGAAAAAGTTTTTTAAGTTATATAAAAGTAGATGAAGGTCATTTGTTAGATTAAGTTTTAGTCTATTTTTTAACATTGTGTAGCTCAGACTATCCACTGAATGTACAACAGGATGAAAATAAAGGTTAACACTTGAAAATTGGTCTGTAATTTGGACTGGGTAAAAATCTTGCTATCATGCTACAGTCATTGAGAGGTCAGTTGAGATGGTTCTGTTATTTACTTGGAAGATTTCTTTCACATTCTCTGATGCTTTTCCATCCCCTAATTGTGTTTCAAGAAGCAACAGACAACAGTAGAGAAAGTATGTAAACTGAAGGAAAATATGTCTTTCTGAATTTAATAATTAACCTCGTTGACAAAAAGTAAAAGACAAAATTTTTCAAGGCTGACCCATGAAGAATTTTCTCATTAATAAAACACTGACTACATTTAAGCTATAAAAGTTTCACATATAATACTGAAACAATAATGTACCAAGTTTCTATCTCCAAATTATTTAATTTGTTTTAAATTTAGAGATCCTTATATTTTATACTTATTTACCAGCTCAGATATTTATATATCTCTATATATTCATATATAGAGGTAAAATTCTCTATTCATGTTTAATTGAGTCACAAGTCTATGTAAAACTATGTAAAATAAAATTCTATGTGAACTATATGATGAGGACGTCTTAAAATAGTAATCTTCAATTACATATTTTACACCACAAAATGTACAGATACCCAGTTTTTTTCTAACAACAAATACAGGTGAATTCATAGATTCTTTATAAAAGCTTTAAATGATTCTAAATTCAAAGCCATAGAAATTGAATTGGAATCATGTAGACTGTAACACTGTTTGATAGTACATCTTGCGTGCTCCAACTGATCATATTAACAGCTACATCTTTGGCATTGAAACTTCATAGTGAGTTCTTGACAAAATTTTGTAGCTTAGAGCTTAACTTTTTTTTTTTTTTGTTTTAACAAGGGAAACAAGGTTGATTAAGGTACGAGAATTAGAAGGAAACTATTAATGATTTTTTTTCTCCACTAATCTTTGGGACCCTGAATTACCTTTTATTTTATTGTATGATGAGGGCTGTATGAATCCACTTAAAAACCAACTGATTTGTACCACATTTTAGGAAAATTATATAATATAATATATATTTTATATTTATTTAGAAGCTTTGAAATAGTACAGTAAACACTTTCGCAACACGGTGTATAAACTACAGAATGTTTTTGTTTGATATTTTGTGGGTCTTCAGAATACATTTTAATAGCCCACGTGTGAAAAGAACATAGTCACATCTCTTTTGTAAAGTTGGAGTAGTTTGGGGAACACGTGATCACACAAAAATAATATAAAAAGTCAAGTTTAAAACAGTAATATTGCATTTATAATGCACAAATTTCTTTTTATCTTGATGACTGGCTTCTCATGGTGAGTATAAACATCTAAAGGGCTCAGTGACATTTGGAAAAAGAAAGATAGTGCTGTAAACAGGCACACACTGATCAGAGAGGCAAAATTAGTTGCCTCTAAAGTTTCTACAGTTCTGCACATTTCAACTCATTTCTCAGGCCTGCTGAGAGCAATTAGGTCCTATGCACGGCCACGATGACTCCGCTGGAAATCTAATATTCAGTTACACACGACTAACTGGATGGCCAAGATAATGAAGTTGAAAAGTTGATGCTTTTGTTGGTCGACTTTGTGCAAATCATACTGCTTCGGGTAAGCTCTGTAGAATTGACTAGCATATCCTTTTCCGTGCTGTGAAAAAGAAAGAAAAATACTCTAAGAAAAAGTGGTTGACTTTTGGAGTTTAGAACTGCACATTATTTTATAAGAAACCAATACAAGTGGAAATTGTCATCCCATCCTGGACCCATGTTATGCCAAATCATCGCAGTGACGCGTCAGTTTCTAGTAGTCACAGTCATCCTACTGTTCGGTTTTCTGGAATTTACAATTATGACATTTTATGGGAAATACATATTTAAGAAGGCAATTACTAATTATATGAAGATTAACAGTTCAGTTATCTATAAAATGAATGCTACTTCACTATGTATGGACAGAGTTTGGAAAGAAGAAATGTATAACTACATTTCTAGAATGCTTCTTTAGGAAAAAAATGTATGAATACTTTATTATGTATTTAATTTAATCAACTTTAAATTATACATATTTTAAAGTCATATGTTAGAGAAAATTGTACCAAAAATATTTAGGGAGTTCAAAAATTCAAAGATGACTCACATTTTATACATTTATCTAATTTTTAACATCATGTAAAATATGTATATAATTATAAAAAATCTTTTTATAGTATATGAGCTTTCAGTAGTTATATTTTTTCCTGGTAGGAATAAATAGAATGCTATCAGTAAGTGAGAAGGACACATCTCACTTAGATATAGTCCTGTAAAACATACATTACAAAGTTCAATGCCTAGGTTTAGGTATGCAGATTTCTTCTCATTTATAGATAAAATCCATTATGTTTGATCTTGAGAAAACAGAACCGAAATTATATCTATATCTGTATATATATATATATATATATATATATATATATATATATAATCTTTTTGAATCAGGGTCTCCCTTTAGTCTCGGCTGGCCTGGAGCTCACTATGTAGACGAGGCAGGCATTGAACTCACAGAGATCCGCCTGCCTCTGCTTCTCAAGTGCTAGGATTAAAGGCATGCGCCACCACGCCCGGTTATTTCTAATTCAGTATTTGATCTGGAAACTACAGATATAAAAATGTGTTGAAAATTAGTTCAATTGCAATAAAATCAAACGTAAATCTCATTAAAAATCAAAAGCTACATTAAATGACATAACTGATTTATTATTTTAATCTAATAAAGAATTTTTTCTTTTAAACAAAATTTAATTTGCTGATTTGTTTAACGTTTCCTTTGCTAACATTTCCATTATTTTCGAGTTGATCTATTTTTTGAGTTTATTTTTCCTGGTTTTTCTTCAAATTCCTCCCTTCACAACACAGTTTCTGACCAGTGAAGCATTTCTTCACATGTTCAAGAGTCAGCATGTATGTCAATTGAAACTAAATGTCAGACATCTCTCAACCTCTGTTGAGAGAAATCATTTTGAAAGTATTTATATGCATTGTAGAGTGATAATGATGAAAGTAACAAAAATGATTTGGTTTTGCAATGTTATATGATTCAATGATTTTTATACCTCTCAAATCACAATGAGTTACTTTTAATATTGGATCACAAAGTAGCTGTTCCTTGTGTAGTTATATGCAGAAAATGTTGGTTAAGAAATAGAAATGACTGGGTGTGGTGGCGCATGCTTTTAATCTTAGCACTTGGGAGGCAGAGGGAGGTGGATCTCTGTGAGTTCAAGGCCAGCCTGGTCTACAGAGTGAGTTCCAGGACAGCCAGACCCTGTCTCAAAAAAAAAAAAAAAAAAAAAAAAAAAGACCCTTTTAATAGAGTTAAATCCAATTTTCATATGTTCTTGATTTATGTTTCTTGTTTCACAATAAATTGGACTATAAGATCTTACAATGTTGCTTGTTTATGACAATCAGAACTGAAAATTACTTAGCAAGTTAGTTTTGTGTAACCAGAGAAATTCAATTTTATGTAATGAAATGGAGCAAATCAGTACAGTAATTGGAATCACTATCTGTTCCATGTAGACATTCTTATGAGTGAGAAGATATTCATAAGTATGGCAAGATCTTGTGCTTTTCTACTTACTCCTAGGAAATATTTTAAGTTCAGAAATGCTTTAAATTTTCCAAATAAGTTAGATAATAATTGTAGATTGAAGCCTTTTCTGATTTATAAGAAGCAACATTCAGAAGTTCAATGACAAAATGAACTCAGTAGTAATTTGCTCTCAACCTACAAACTAATTCATCTCATCATGTGAACAATGTAGTGAGTAGTTACTCCTTGCATAAATGCACAAATTACCCAATTAGGAAATGTTTAAACTAGTATAAAATCATTCTTATTAGGTTACAAATTATCAAGGAGAAATGTTACTATATATGTTCAGCTATTTTTCATATGGTTCATAGTTATGGTAATACAGAAAATTAGCAAAAATATACTAAAATTGTAAATATAAAGGCAAGTTTAACAGGTATGTTTTAATTCTTGCTTTGATTTACATACATTTATTAGAAGTCCCTCTAGGTCAGTCGTTATTTGAATAATTTTTAAAAGTTTTAAAAATTAAAAAAAATTACTTATTTGTTATTTTTTATGTGTCTGAGTGTACTGTCTGCATGTAGGTTGGTGCACCGGTGTCATGCAGTGCTGCGGAGGTCAGAAGAGGGTGTCAAATTCCCCTGGAACTGGAGTTAAAGATGGTATCTTAGTCACCATGTGGGTGCTGGGAATCGAACCTGGGTCCTCTGCAAGAGCAGTTGGTGCTCTTAACCGCTGAGCCATCTCTCCAGCCCCTATTTGTATAACTTTAAAAATTAAATTTCACTCCTCTTATATATATTTTAATTGAATCATCAAAGTCTTCTAGGAACAGCAATCATCCATTTCAGAATTTATTCTCAGATGCATGAAGTTTTGACAAAGAAGAAATACTTTACATTGTTCCTGAAGACAGGGTCATGGCCCATTTATTTCCTCACTTTTAAGCAGTTACTCTAACCCTGAATGTTTGTGCTTGAAAGGCTGTATGGTTGATTGGGACATGTATCAGGCAGGAAATACATTAAGAAAAGAAATAAGTACATTTTAGAATCAGTGTTGGGGCAGTTGCACTCATAGGGTTACAAATTATTGTAGCCATACTTGCTGGAGCACCGCAGGGTGGGAAGATCCCATCAAGTACATCGACTTCCTAAGCTGTAGGATGTGTTCTGTGTACACAGAATGATCAAAGGCTACTTGGAGAGATTTTGCTTTAGCTTTTCATTTCAAAATTGCATTTTTCTACCTGTACATAAATATATGCAAGGAGCTGGTTGCCTGGCATTGGATAAAGGCTTTCTTTTCGGTATGATCAAAGTGTGAAGAAAAATCCTGTTTGTGTTCCTTTAAATTCTATTCCTTTTATTGCATTTTATTTTTTCGTAGAGAATCATAGAAATGTTTCATTTCTCAGACTTATATTAACAATTGAAGTATAGATGAAAACCTGTCTTGGAAAAGGAGTACTCGAATATGTCTCCCTTACAATCGAGCATATGGATCTTAAAGATTGTGCAACAACATGTGTTTTTTTTTTATGCCATGCAATCTTACTTTCATAATTTGCAAATGATAATTTTAAATTACATTTAGATAAATTAAAATACTTATTCAACCAATTAAATAATGACTTAAGGAGAATGACTGTCACATGCATGTCACATGCTAAATAATAGCAAAAATCCCAGCCCTGACATGCTACTTATGCCACTACATTGCCTGATTAAAAATAATTGTGTGATGCAAAACAATGATGATTTATAGATCAAATACTCACATTTTCCCACTTGCATAGGAAGATATACAAAAGAGTTTTATGTTTTTATGACAGTATAAATCACAGGAGCTATAGCAATACATTTTGCTTTTGAGTAGTCTAATCTCTGTCTGAAACCAAAAGGAAGAGCAACCTTCAGATATCTCCAAAGACTGAGAGCCCATGGCAGTGAACACTTCCAGAGGCTGAGGTCTGTCACCTACTCAGAACTCCTGGAAATGTTTAATGAGATTCACAGTTTGGACACTCTTTACATTTAAAGAGAATCCAGTTTGTCAGAGTCTGAACCCATTACAGCTGCCTTTCCCCACCCCCGAGTGGGAGTCTCAACCATGTGCCCTCTGTACCCAGGGTAAAACTATGTCATAAACTTAAAGACAATTAAAGGTAAGTTTTCATTAGAGATTTGCTCCATTGAGTAATCAATCATTTAAACTTTCTTGTCTTATTTTTTAAACACTTTTGAGGAATCCTTTTTAAAATTTTTTCCTAAAGACTTTTTTCTGTGTTTAACCTCACATCTGAAAATGAGCATAGTGGTGTTGAGCTATTGAAATAGAATAACTACTGAATTGATATTTTACTTCCACATTTGTAAACTTTCATATTTTATTTTAAATGTATGCATTTGTGTATTGTTCAGATTGATAATCATATCTTCTACCACATAAAATACAATAGAATGTAAGTTTATATATATTTTCCCATATTTATATACTACATATATATGCATGTGATTTAAGATATATCATTTAAGATAAAGCCTTTCCTTAATATATCACCTTTATACCATATGAAGTCGAATTCTTACCATTATCTCTCAAAACATGCTTTTTTCTTTTATTAATCAGTATTACTTTTGTTCTAGTTGAATGCAATAAAGAAATATACAGTTTGTACAAAACAGGAGTGTATTTGAAGGTAGTGGTAATATTGCATGTATGTAAAGTCCCAGTCCTTTAAGGAAACTGAAATGAATCAAAGAAGCAATCCTGAGACAATTAATGTAAGAAATATGCAGGGAGGACAAGTGTTTATCTTTAGTTGCGTATGGTATGTGTATGTAATACTTAAAACATTATATGTGATCAATATTTATTAAGTCAAAATATAAATTCATGGGCATTTTAAAAGATAGGAAAATGTATAATTTTATGATAGAAATATAAATTAAAGAAAGAGTAGAACTTCCCATTCTAAGAGAAGAGACAGGTATGCTGAAGCACTTAACTCTGTCTAGAATCACCCTTCATTATAAAGATTCCCCCAGGTCCACCTTGATATACACTATACAATAATTTATAAGGATGGATTAGCAGCAAGCTGGTTTGCAATTTCTTGCCTAACAGGGTGTGTGCAGTGAAGGGATTTATTTGATCGCACTTATATAAGATGGTATACAATTCAAATAAAATTGATACACTAGTGAAAAGCTCTGAATTTACTACCAGAGAATATTCAGTGTTCAATTTGATTAGTATTTATATTTAAACTAAAATTTATTGAAGTGAAAAGAATATGACTTTAAGAATAGGGGTGTCTCATTACCCTCCACCCCATAGTGCCACCATAGATCACTATCTTCACATAGTTGTACATGGAGACCTGACAACTCCAACATATTTCAGAAATCTTCTAGTAGGGAATCCAAGGACACACAATGCCCAGTGTATAGCTGTTTCACTTGGAAATATCTTCTTCCGTGTTACTGTAGCAGCTTGTCCAGCTCTGATATTAATATGGCAGGTGTGGTTACAGTAACTCAAGTTTGTAAACATACTCATTTTATTAGTAGACAGCACTTTGAGTGAAGATGAAAACTAATGATAGTGCATTAGTTTCTTCTGACAATGCCTCGAAATTTACTTTCCCGTTAGTAATAAGTACTGTCAATTCTCTGAGGATCTGTTTTGAAGAAATAAACCCTCTTTAAATTAAATATTTCTTTAAAATGCTGTGATAATCCTCAGTGTGAAAAATTAGACATTAGAAGCTTCATTTCCCTGGGGGTTGGCAGGGGGAGGATGCTCCCATAGTACCCTCCTCAGCACTATGGGCACTATGATAGACTTTGACTGAAACCCAAAACCCAACAGAAGAAAAACATTTCCTCAGGAAATTTTGTTTTGTTTTGTTTTTTTTTGTTTTGTTTTGTTGTTTGCTTGTTTGTTCCTAGCAGGCTCACTCTGCATAGTTCAGCCAGCCTGGAATTCCTCATGCAGAGCATCCCATGATGACCTCAGACTCCAGAGGTCCACCTATGTCTGCCTCCCATGTGATAGGATTAAAGGCAAGTGCCACAACGCCCAGCTTTTCTTGAGGTCTTTGAACTAAGTTTAGAGACTAAATTATTTTTTAATGCTGTGACCATATTTTCTCATGTATTTTATAAATCAAATATCTAATATGGATATACTGGTTCTCATGTTAAAAGCAGAAATTTGGCAGGATACTTGGTCAAAGCACACTAAAATATGTAAAACATAATGGTGACAGATATTTGAAAATATTACAACAGTGACAAAAAAGAAATACCTTTGCAACTTTGAAGATAACGCACCCAATGTATCTTTCTTTAACAAATAAATATAGTTTTATTAAAGCTAGACAAATCCTACTAATTGGTTATTACTGCAATTCTCAAAGGAGCATCATTTTGCACCTTTAAAGATAATATACAGTTCCTTAAAAATAAAACTGAAATATTTACTAACACTGAGACACTTACATTTCAAATATCTCCTTTCAAACAACATCAGAAAATCTGTGCTTTCTTTGTGAAGTTAAAAATAGCTTTCATTTTCACAGAAGAAAGCATAAAACATCTCTGAGTAGAATTGGCCACCTTGGTGTATACAAGGGTGTCCTACTTGTGAGAGATGTCTGTCATTGTTACACAGTATTTACATCAACTCCTCGAGAAGTGTAGAACTTCATGTTTATATGAAAGCCAAGCCTAAAATTCAGTAACGTAAGATTATCATACAGAAGTAGACATCTTCATTTTAAAAATATGTAAACGTGTCTGATTTATTATCTAAATATACCTTTCTTTTTTTTTAATTTTAATTTTATTTATTTCTGTATGTGTATGAATGTACTGTCTGCATGCAAGTCTGTGCACCCGTGTCGTGCAATGCCGTGGAGTTCAGAAGAGGGTCTCGGATTCCCCTGGAACTGGAGTTCTCCTGGAATTGGAGTTTCAGACGGTTCTCAGCCGCCATGTGGGTGCTGGGGATCGAACCCGGGTCCTCTGTAAGAGCGGTCGGCGCTCTTAACCGCTAGGCCATCTCTCCAGCCCTAAATATACCTTTCTTAAACAGTGTAAATTTTTACAATCGCTTAACCATAACTTTGTAGAATTAAGCAGTGAAAATATGTGGAACATTTTCTGAACTAGTGAATACAATATTTATTTCAGCCTAGGCGTGTTTTCAAAAAAATTATCATGAGACATATATGACTTAGATATCCATGGGTATCTAGGGCTATGTAATGCATGTAATGATCTTAGGCCCCCCTAAATTAATTTAGTAAAGTCCATGTTAAACAGATAGTAAACTCATGTCAGGAGTGTACTTTCTTTTTTTTTTTTTTGGTCTTTTCGAGACAGGGTCTCCCTGTAGCCCCAGCTGTCCTGGAACTCACTCTGTAGACCAGGCTGCCTTGAAACTCACAAAGATCCACCTGCCTCTGCCTCCCAAGTGCTAGGATTAAAGGTGTGCGCCACCACGCCCGGCTGGGAGTGTAGTTTCAAAGGGGATTGGAAATATAGTCACTGAGAGCTGAACATAGGAGAACAAAGTAGAAAGAACTCTTAGACGAAGCAGACCCTACACTACTAGCTTTATTATCTCAGCACAAGGTTGAGAGATAAAATACAGAGTCCCAGATGAACTCACAGTACTGTTGACAGCATGTGTAAGGCCCCCCACGCAAGTTTAAACCCGACATGGTTGTGAGGAAGTGAATAAGAAATCCCATCCAAACATCTGTGTCAATACCTACGTAACCTACCATAACAATTAGTGATGTTTAAATACCTATATATCTAATTGCTTGTGCTTCATTAGTAGGATCAAAGGCTATATATTATACTGTTTAAATACCTATATATCTAATTGCATGTGCTTCATCTAGTAAGGATTGAAAGTTATGCCTGGACAAGCTGGCAGCCATAAAAGAAAACAGCCAGAATTGACTAGAGACCAAGACAACAGCTCCAGAGAAGTAGACTGGTTTTGCTTCTCATCCACCTGTGCCCCTTTCTAAAGCCTAGGGAACCAATCTGCGGGGACGCAGGGAGGCGGCGGTTAGAATGTAAGGGCTGGAATTGGGGTGAATGGTGAAACTACAACAATATTAGACTGGACACTCATTTGATCAACTTGATTGAACATACAAGCCCCCCTGCTGGATGGTGATGGGACCCATGAGGCTGTGTTGGGTTGTGGGCACAACTGCTCGCAAATTGGCTTTACATGAAGGATGCTTGTTACTCACAAATTATCACTTATTGTTAAAGAAAAGAAAACAAAACAAAACAAAAAAAACAGAAAGATGCAGAAAAGTTACGAGCAGGAATGCATGATCTGGGATGGGTAGGGGGGTGGGGGGAAGGGAAGGATATATGCCTTGAACTGAATTGGAAAATGATGTATGAATACACAAAGCAATCAATAAAAAGAAAGAAAAAAAAAATCCCAACCTAACTTTTGCTAGCCAAGAGCTGCTGGGAGTGGCAGAGACAGTCTCTTTCAAGAATGGGACTTTTGGGGCTGGAGAGATAGCCTAGCGGTTAAGAGCACCGACGCTCTTACAGAGGACCCGGGTTTCGATCCCCATCGCCCCACATGGTGGCTAAGAACCGTCTGTAACTCCCAATTCCAGGAGAACTCCAGTTTCCAGGGGAATCCGAGACCCTCTTCTGACCTCCGCGGCATTGCACGACACGGAGTGCACAGACCTGCATGCAGACAATACATTCATACACATACAAAAATAATAATTAGGGCTGGAGAGATGGCCAGCGGTTAAGAGCGCCGACCGCTCTTACAGAGGACCCGGGTTCGACCCCAGCACCACATGCGGCTGGAGAACCGTCTGAAAGCTCCAATTCCAGGAGAACTCCAGTTCCCAGGGGAATCCGAGAACCCTCTTCTGACCTCCGCCGGCGTTGCACGACACGGGTGCACAGACTTGGCATGCAGACAGTACATTCATACACATACAGAAATAAAAAAAAATAAATAAAAAATAAATAATAATAAAAAATTAAAAAAAAAAAAAAAAAAGGAATGGGACTTTTGATTAGGTTAACCTTGGGTCCAGACGAAGGACTCAGCCTGAACGACATTGGGAGATATAAATTAGACTCTATAGGGCTTGTTTCACACACACACACACACACACACCATATTTTTATTTAACGATTTGTGATCCATAAATCCCCTTATTGCCTCCTTTCCAATTTAATATAGTGTAATGTGTGTGTGTGTGTGTGTGTGTGTGTGTGTGAACACAAAATATGATGTTCAAGCAGTGCTTGGTGGCGCATGCCTTTAATCCTAGCACTCGGGAGGCAGAGGCAGGCGGATCTTTGTGAGTTCAAGGCCAGCCTGGTCTACAGAGTGAGTTCCAGGACAGCTGGGGCTACAGGGAGACTCTGTCTCGAAAAGACAAAAATAAATAAATAAATAAATAAAAAATATATATGGTGTTCCTAGTAAGAGTTATCTCTCAGCTTAAACAATGAATAATCTGCTAGTGTCCACATAAGATGTGCAGTAGTGGGTATGATATGCCTCTTTGTATTGGTTAAATCTGGAAGTCTTGACCTCAAAACATCTGTTTCATGATGGCATAAATCACATTACTAACCACAAAAACAAGAGAATTATTTTGCAATGCTAGTTTATGTCAGAAGCTTCCTACATTTTCACGCAAATAGTATTAAGCTATCACAGTTCAAAAAAACAGATAAAACTGTAGCTTTCAAAAATGTAAATCCATAATTACTGATGATTATCATATATCTTTGTCACAAATTATTTTATTTTTATGACTATGAGTGTATTGCCTGCATGTATGCAAGTGCACCCGAGTCCACTAATTTCCTTGGATATCAGAAAAGGGGATCAGATCCTTTCGAACTAGAGTTATGGACGGTTGTTAGCCACCATGTGGGTGCTAGAAACTGAACCCACGTCCTCTGCAAGAGCAGCCAATTCTTTTAACCATTGAGCCATCTCTCCAATACCACAAATTATTTTAATGTATTACTTATGGTCAAAATTTAACCCAGATGTTTCAGTGAAAACTTTGGTTTGTGAAATGCAGCATAAAAAAATCAAATGCTCCCTTCTTTTCATAAGAACCACTTACCTTTAGTAAAATGTAAACCAAAGTATTCACTTTAGTCTTTGTTATGTCCTGGACTCATTAAAACCCCATTCCTTGGAATTCAATCTCCCCTCAACTATTAAGAGATTTGAAAATGTGTTCTGGGAATCAAGCAGCTTTAAAAAGTTCTAAAATGCTAATTGTTGAGGTAATATTATTTCATGCTTATTAAACTTTAAAATTAATTTTAGTTATATTCTAATTGGATGTGAAGGGTTAGATCATAGGTCATTCTATTACCTCCATGACTTTAAATTTTATATGTAATTTAGGTTTATTGTAATTATTTTTTTAATTTTTAAAATTTATTCATTATTTTTTATGTGTATGAATGTACTGTCTGCTTGTAGGTTGGTGCACCCATGTTGTGCAATGCTGCAGAGGTCAGAAGAGGGTGTCGTATTCCCCTGGAACTGGAGTCAAAGATGATTCTTAGCTACCATGTGGGTGCTAGGAATTGAACCCGGGTCCTCTGCAAGGGCAGTTGGTGCTCTTAACCACTGAGCCATCTCTCCAGCCCCTGTTTCTTGTAATTATTATAAATACCAGACTATACAGCAAATAAAAACTTGTGCTTTGTGTACATCTAAGACTATAAAAATGAAGATTCAAATTTTGATAATTAATCTTTGTATCAGAAATGAATTCTGTTTAAAGCATATTAACATTATACATTCACATCTATTATATCTTTATCAGTTCCAAACTATATTAAATATAGAAAATATCTGCATTTACTAATAACATTTTTATAGACTGTAATAAGCTTATAGTTTGATATGTAAAATGTGAGCAAATGACTAAGCATATCCAGTGGTTTCAACTTGGTATTAAAGAAACAAATATTGCTGGGTGTGGTGGTGCACGCCTTTAATCCTAGCACTTGGGAGGCAGAGGCAGGAGGATCTTTGTGAGTTCAAGGCCAGCCTGGTCTACAGAGTGAGTTCCAGAACAGCTGGGGCTACAGGGAGATCCTGTCTCAAAAGGTGATAATGATCCCATACATGAAGCTAGAGAGATGGCTTTGTTGGTAACGTGCTTGTCACACAAGCATGAGGACCTTGGTTCAACTTATGGAATCCATGTGAAAATGCAGGGCACAGTCCATACGCCAGTAAACAATGTGGGTGAGCAGAGCAGAGACAGGCAGATGCTTAAGCTCCTTGGTCAGCCAGCATAGCGAAATGGAGGATCTTGAGGTTGAATGAGTGAGAGACTTTGTCTCAAAAACAGTAAAGTGTATAATAATATGGGAAGACATCTAATGTCGATATCTGACCTCAACACACAAGCATATATGTGTATGTGTTCTTTTACCAATACTTGCACATACCCACAGAAACATGGTCGACATTACACACACACACACACACACACACATCCCCCAAATCCACATTATGACATGAGAATCTCCAAAACCCATAAGAAAGACAGGGAAATTAGCCTAACCATTTTTCCAGAAATCGACAACCCTCTGCTTTAGACCTATGGTTTCAATGGCTTCCTCTTTACCTTAAAGTTAGATACCGATACTTCTTAATAGTTCATTTCTTAATAGTTCATGTAGGTTTGTAAATGATGTGTTGCTAGCAGTTGAAAACGTGTTTAATAAGCAGTTGGACATGTTGAAATATAATTTAAGGACTTATGAAAAGCAAAGCATTGTATCTGAAAGCAGAATCCAAAATCAAGTATAGCTAAGGCCAGAATACAAACAGGAAATTGAGGAAACTTTAAAAAAATGATATACAAAGAAGAATATTTGGAAACAAAGTATTTTGTTGTTTTTGCTTGTGGTTTTTTTGGACACAGAGTTTCTATTATAATTACAACACAGATGAGGTCAAGGAAGATGCATAGAAAGGGTAGTCAAAGAGTGAAGTGATGTCATGCACTCACTCCTTCCAGGATGAGTACCTATTGACTCACAGATGCTGCCTATAAGAACTGGGTGTCTGCTTGCTCAAAATGAGCTCCGTTTATGGGACTCCAAAACGAATGCCCATAGATTCTGCTCTAAAGTGATTTACAGCTCAGTGGGCGAATAATTTATTATAGACTGTTCTAAGCACATTATTGTTGTGTATAAGAATCGACAAGACATTATGTATATATGTCTCTGTAGAAAGGCTGCCGTTCACAGAAAAGAACTGCTTGAAGGGCAAGGGAAGGCCATGCCCCTGGGGAGCAGGGTGAATATATAGATGAGAGCATCTGTTCCAACAGTAGAATAGAACGAGTGAGTACACAAGGCCCGGAGCAAATCCAGGTAATAAACCATCAAGGGCCAGGAAGTGGGGCAGAGCAAGGATTCAATATAAAAGGACCTAAAACTTTTAAATATGAATGAAACTGTGATTCAAGCACAGTAGCTCCTAAATGTTTTAAATGAGGACAGCAGAGCCAAACATATTAGAAAACTACTTGAATTGTGTGGAACATTAGTGGGCTGTTCCATGATTACAGCGAGTGTGGCAGAAGGAACCCATTTGAGAAACATGGAGGGAAGTCTGCCAGTTTCTGCTTTCTCAGTTTTCCCAGCAGAGAACCTTAGGAGTGTTCTTAACAAGTTTGGAAACAGCCTCCCTTCTGTCACTCAAATTTTCAAAAAAACAGTAAGACATTCTGCAGTCAAAATGACCGTCTGGCTACCTCATAGGCCGTCCATTTGAGATACTCAAGAATTGTTTCTCTCCCCAAACCTCGAGCCTGGGGTAATGTCCTCAGCAATAGAATATAGAATTCCACAGAAAAGTACTGGATAATTTTTTCCTATAACTTTTAGCAAACTAAAAATAAGGTAGATAATGATCACAGACTAATATTAAATTCACTTTATAACTGAATCTGCCTCATAAAATGTTGCTTTGGGGATTATTCCACAGGGGGACACAAGTAATTCTTGCTCTATGAAGTTCTAGTCTGTAATTCACAGGATTACTGAAGCTATAAGGACAGTTTTAATTACAACATTTCATCTATCTGTTAGATGATTAAAAGTCACACCCTTTGATCAAATTTCCCCTATGTAATAATAAACACAGTTATATCATACTCTGTTATTATTTTCCTGAACTGCCTTCTCTCATACTTACTATGCACATCCAAAAGATCTTAATTTGAAGCAAAGGAAGCACTCAGTCTTTAACACACATTTAACACGCACACAAGCATAAACACTTGACTTTTCCTTATCTAATAAAATGCACTTCAAATGTTGCCCCTAACTGGTTATCTTTTCATCTTTTCCCTCCCTCTCTCCCTCCCTCCCTCTCTCTCCCTCTCCCATCATCTGTGATAGCACTGGGAATCAAATCCAGCCAAACAGACACACTAGCCAATCACTCTACCACTAAGCTACATCCTGACCTCTCAGTTTTCTAATAAAAATAGGTGCTGATCAGCACACAAATTTCTTTTCCACTGCTATTGATGGTGACAGGACCTTTCTCTGCCATCTGGTCTCAGGACTAGAAAATTGCCCTTGATAACTACGTTCTTAGTTCTTGCTTCATTTAGCTATACATCTTTATTTCTTCTTAAAAATCTCAGCAATGGAACGTTCTTCATATTTATTCTCCAGAAGAAACATTTTTAGTCAAGTTTTAATGGACAGAAAGAATGACAGTTTAAATCGTACTTTTAGCAAAGCTAAGTACACCACCTAACAACACATCCTTTCAAACTGTAATCAGATTCATATGTCTAAAATTCAAGAAGGAACCAGTTACCAGCATCCAGGCTAAAGCCATAAATAAAAATTATGGCTCTTCATCACCATAAGAAAATATCTGATGAGATACTTCATAATGCTTTTCCTTAGTTATATAATCTCTGAACTGGTGATAGTAAGAATAACTACTTCTGATAATAATATTTAATTGGATTTCCATCTGATAAATGCATACTATATTATCAGCTTCACTATTGGCTGTTTTTATGCATATTGTTATTCAAAGTATGACTTAAATTATCCAAAACATAACTTTCAAACCTTCCACTATACCACTCAATTTATGTGGTAGATATAGCTACTAGCTCTCCAATTTCATAGTTTTGTTCATGCAATTCCCTACACCTAAAATGTTCATGTTCTTGATCAGGAAACTCATACGGACAATATATAGATAACACCATGTAATTCTTGCTTCATTGTATGATATAAAATCTTTATGAAAGTCACTAAATACAGTTTATTCTAATAAAGTAAATATCTGTTCTTCTGTTAATATGATGAGAACTTTAAAAAATATAGAAACAGGGGAAAACAGTGAATTTTGTGAAGAGAAAAATGGTTAATTATAATTCACTGTAGTAACTTCACCTAAAGCTTATTAAATGAGAAAATGATTAAGTATGCTTTAATATTTTCAGTTCTTCCATAGTGGGAAAATATTAAAATTAAATTCTGATTATTATAAAACAGAATATATTTATCCCCGTGAAATAGAAGTATCAAATGATTCTTGAGAAGAAATCGGGCACTAGAACTTAGTGTTAAGCCTTTTGTTATTCAACCAAAAAATGGTATCTCTACCTGTATGTAGATCTGTATCTATACATAGATATAAAGATGGATATGTATACATCCCCTGGAATTATATATAAAATATCTATTAATAGATATCTATCTATCTATCCATCCCTTTATTTATCTTTAAGATTTAGGTAGAAGTTAGAATATAGAAAAAAGACAAAATTATAAAATGATCAGAATGTATACAGAGAGTAACTGAAAATCCATTATAAAAAGGAAAGTCTGTATGGCTTCTTGGGGTTATTTCAAATGGGCTTTTACCACAATTCAATAGTTCTGCTCGATTTTGAAAGATTAAGGTATGAAATACTAATATCAGGTTGACTGCGAGTGTCAGGTTTATTAGATAATATTTTAGTGATGTAAAAGGTCCACCAAATCCCTCTGATTTTTACATGTTCCATTTCTGGTCTAATTTGACAAAGGTATCTTTCATACATCACAAGAAGGCTTGACTTTCCATTCTAACAGACTCCTGTGGTGTTTGAAGATTTGGAGCATCTGTGTCTCTTACACTTGAGGATCAGTGATCATTTAGGTAACAACAGCCTGCCTAATCCCCAAAGGTATGGTAATCTTCAAACACAATGAAGAGGAGATACATTATATACAATATTGACTTGTATTATTCTCTTCTATTTTTGGCCAGAAAGTGTATATGCTTACTTTTTTGATAATGGTTAAGCCTAAGCATAACCGAATTGTTTTAAAAATGAGGGTTCTATGTCACTGTTTTTTGTAGTTGTCTTCTCTCATTGTAAATATACAAATTGGGAAAATAATGACTACAAAATTTTAAAAGTAGTATTCCTTGCCTGAGACTAACATATTCATAAAATGATTGAAGTTTAATATTTACTATGTATTAGACATTTGGTTCTGTAATATCTTGATAGATAAAATGGAAAAATGGAGCTATTGTACTCCATGGAAGAATACATTAGCTGCAGATACAAAATAGTGATTTATTATAAAAATAATGCTTGAAGTCTGACTTCTTTCCTCTGGGAGTAAAACCGGGCATAATTAGTTCTATTTAAGCTCAGAATTGTAAGTTCCTCCACACTTAGGCTGAAGTCATTGTTCTCATTTTAACTGAATGTATAGCTGCTTCCACACTTAATGAAAACTTCCTTTGGGCAGATGCTCTGCTTTAAATATGTTAAATAATTTAATCTCCATGATCAGCTTTTGAGGGTCTGTGTTACAGACAGAAAGCAAGTTACAGAAAAGTTCAATCAATTCCAGGGGTCTCACAGTTATCACTGGCTGGGGCAGTCTGAACATGCCGAGCTGTCCCGTTAGCCAAACAGCTTCACCCATGGTGTCACTCTCTGATTTGAGGACATGCACCAAGACCATACTTAGAAAGCCGACCCAGATTCCACTGAGCATAAAACTGAACACTATGAGATGAATACACAAAATGATGCATTCTAATACGAAGAGTTCCAAGTTAGAAGAGAATTAAAAGGAGTAAAATTAGGCAAATCTAATAGTAATTCCTACTTGGCAAGCAAAGGGACCACAGTATTCTCAGGTATTTTATAAGGATTCAGGAGAAGAGGTTAAATCCTCAAGGACTATAAAGATTTATATCTAAAAAGATGGCTGGAGGTTTGCATGAAGCCTGAGGAGAACAAGGAGATGAAATGATCACGGTGTGCTTATGCATGTTCTGGGATGACCCAGTGCAGGGGCATTGACTTGCTGCTATCTGAGCATCTTGATATCCAGAGGAGGAATAGTTCGTCCTCATCAAACAGGGATGCATTCAGTGACACGGGACCACAAGTCATATGTAGCCCTTTGTGCTCTCAACCAGAGTTTTTGTAGTATTTTTCATTTTCCCCTGGAGATCTCTCATAAATATTTCAGGTAATTTGCTTAGAATATTTGTATTTTAAATGTTATTGATTTTTCTGTTTACACATCCATCTGTGGTGAGTGCACGGGACACGATTTCCCTATATGCCAAGGTTAGACGCTTGGAGCATATTTTTATAATGGGGTTGTAGGTCAAATAAAATCATAGAACAAACCCCTAGGATATAGACGTGTTCAAAATAAAAAAAATTGAGTGTCTTATATTGTTTTTGTTAATAACTTTACAGACCTGATAAAGTACTGGTAAGTTCTCCTCTCTGCTCTCTTTTCTCTCTCCCTCTCATTTCTTTTTTATGATTTTACATTATTTTATATCTATAACTTCACAATTATCTTAATGCCATTCTATAATATATAGAAATACAGATGACCCTTTGGAATTAGAATTCACTCCACTCTATCAATGAAGGGCACTTTATTTTTCTTCTACCAAAGAGTCCTATACTGATACAAGATTCACTATACATAGTATGATTAGTCACAACTACACAAGGGTACATATATTTGTATATTTAATTTCAAAAGTATTTAGTATAACCTGATTTTTATCAGCTTTACCCTATGGCCCAGACTGATGAGTTCTGTTTTCTTTTTTTTTTTTTTTTTGTCTATTCGAGACAGGGTCTCCTTGTAGCCCCAGCTGTCCTGGAAAACTTGCCTCTGCCTCCCAAGTGCTAGGATTAAAGGCCTGCACCACTACACGGGGCCCAAGTTCTGTTTTCTTTAACAAACAACTTTTAAAACCAGTGGCTATATTGTAACTTGTTTTGTCTATTCATACTATAAAATGGACACTAAATATCTAATACTGCTGTAACTAAATTCCTCATAAATATTTACTAATACTTTTGTACATTTTATGTTTTTTCTCTTATCACATTTTTAGAAAGTACATAATTATTTCAAGTTTCTGCATTAGGAGGATAGCAGTACAGGTTAAGTGCATTTTCAACTTCTGAACCCCAAATATAGGGTTATATATGCCTCTTATAGTCCACTATCAGAATAACAAGTAAAGCATATATTACTTCAAAGTTTAAGGTAACCGCAAACTAACTTGACCCTGAGAGTGAACGAACTGCTTCTCTTTTATTTAACTGCAGACCTTATACACACTGCCCCTATAGATTTCCTTTTCTTAAAATTCAGTGGAGGATAATGTAATCGCCAAAAATGGAAAATTCCCATAATAGAAAATAAACTACCCTGGCCTGGTGGCACACTTTAATCCCAGCACTCAGGTGACAGAGGCACGTGGATCTCTGTGAGATCAAAGCCAGCCTGGTCTACATAGTGAGTTCCAGGCCAGCTGAGGCTGCAGGGAAACCCTGTTTCAAAAATAATAAACAAAAAAATGTCAGTAATGATGAGGGTGAAAGATAAAATATGTTCAGTTTCTACTCACAAGTCAGCATTTTATATAATATCGTATGACAACATAAACCTTCAGACTCTGGCTCATGATTTTAACGTATGCAACCTAATTATTTGATGCATATCTAAAATAGTTAACATTAGAATACTCATACTTTGAACTCTACACAACTCCCCAACATTCTGCCTTTAGCTAAAATTCCATCTTTTGTTCTAGATAAATGATTTCTATTATAAATTATTTTGTGAGGTCAAGTAAAGGGCATTAAGAAATGAATTGTTTTTTTTTTTTTTTTCTCTTTCTAAAACTCTAAAGAAAGAAATCTAAGAAGTCCTACACCAGGACGCAGAAAGGGAAGCAATAAACAAACCAATGCTTTTTCAATGCTTATACTCTGGCCAGCTGGACTTCATCTCATTTCTGCTGGACTCAACTTGAGAACATCATTTTGGGAGAAAAACAACATTGAAGGCCTAGGTGAGCGTCTGTCCAATCACAGATGGCTTCTGCATACATTTATAGTTTCTGAAGCTTTCTAAGTGAACTTTCTCCGAATCTCCACAGCAAATACAGTGTGAAAGGAAGGGCCTTTCTATGGCTTCTTACTTCAGTCTTTGCAGAGGCTGAATACACCCTTGTCCTCATGTCTGCTCCTCTTAAAGACGGGTGAACTGAGCACTCTCTTATTTTTGTAAGCTCTGCTTAAATACTTAACATTTACAACGTCCTCTCTCCCCTTTTCCTCTCAATTCACAGTTCGTCATTTTTTTAAAACTTTTTTCAGATGTGCTGTTTTCAAAATGCTAATCTTTTTATTGAAAGTTTCCTCTAAACATTGTCACAATTTATGACAATTCTCTAAGAAAGGGGGGGGTCTCAAAGAAATGTGTAGTAGTAGAATCTCGAGTTTACTTCTAGTCTGGTACTTTACTTGGCATATTTAAATATGTGTTTTTCTACAATCTACTAAGTAAATGGGACATAGAGTTTCAACCAACGACCAATACACGAAGAAAGATAAGGGTGAGATTTCTGATTGACAAACGTAGAGAAAGCTGCAGGATACTATACAACCAAAATCATATATTTAGTTTGTCTTTTTCTTATACATTAGCAGATAATAAGATCAACAGATGAGTTTTTCAATATCATCAGAACAACAGCTTGCTTCCAGATTTTAGTGGAACTCTATATTCTGTTAATTTCATTTTCCAATAATAAATTTTAAATTATAGACAAATCATTAGAGGCCAAAATAGCTCTAAACTTTAGGGCAGTAGTATCGAGGACAAGGCAGGATGGTGGATATCTCAGACAGCCTTTTGGCTGGTCAGCAGGATATGGAGGAACACAATGGGGAGAAATGTTGAGGGAGTTCATGACATAGGGAGGGACTTCTTTTCTTGAGGAAATTTCATAAGTTATTGAACATTTGTAATTTTTTTTCAGGGGTAGTGTGGTATACCCGCATTTTTTTTTTTTTTTTTGGTCTTTGGTCTTTTCAAGACAGGGTCTCCCTGTAGTCTTGCCTCTGCCTCCCGAGTGCTAGGATTAAAGCTGTGCCCCACTATGCCCAGCCGAACATTTGTAATTTTTATAGTTCTTTAAATTCATAACAGCTTGGTTAAAGGTCTTAAAATACTTTCTATCTTTAAAAGTTAATTTCATCATAAATCTATAAGCTACTTTTAAGTATCAATAGTATTTATCTGATCCAGCTGTGGTGGCTCAAGCCTTTAATCTCAGTACTCAAGAGAGAGAGGCAGGGGAACCTCTGTAAGACTGAGGCCAACATGGCCTACATAGCAAGTTGCAGGCCAGCTGGGGCTACATGAAGACCACTTCTCAAAAAAAGTTAATATGAATATTCTGGGAATTGGAACAACAACTAGATAATGGTAGTGGAAAAGGAGCATCTTAAAGGCTGGCCTATTTACAGAAATATTTGTAAGTATCTGCAGAGAGCTAGAAAAAGCTGGCAATAGTAAGGCCATGTTATGAGCCTTAAAGACAGCTATAGACATTAAGGTCCCTGAGAATGGCTACAGTATTAAAAAAAAAAAAAAAAGAAATGTTTGTAAGTACGTTTAGTAAAATATAGTATCTGATTTTCAGACCCAGTATATTTATTAGTCTTGTGTAAAGAAAAGTCCTAATAACTCTTGCTGAAATATGAATGAACAACATAATGATTTCTTCAGATTTCCTTTGAAACATCTGAGTGAAACAATACTAACTTTCAGTTTGGGCACATGTAAAATAGAGCAACAGAACCCCACAGATGGTATGACCACTTATGACCTCTCTCTTTACTAAAAATACTTATGTTAATAAAGAACCAGTCATATATGTATTCAACTTGAAAACAATTATTTGATATACAATTTTTTTTGGTCTTTTGAGACAAGGTCTCCCTGTAGCCCCAGCTGTCCTGGAACTCACTATGTAGACCAGGCTGGCCTTGAACTCAAGGAGATCCACCTGCCTCTGCCTCTGCCTCCCGAGTGCTGGGATTACAGGTGTGTGCCACCACACCCAGCTTTATATATAATTTTAAAGAAAACAAATGTTTAGGTTGCATCGTTAAGAGTTTTGTATTAATTTTCAGATCTTCAGGTTTTCTAAACATTTTCTAGGCATATAACATACAGCAACTGTCAGACCATTTCACTAACTTACATAGTTACCTATCACCTCCTAGGATGGTGTTTGTTAAGCCTTCATGTGGAGCACTTTAGCTTACATAGCCTATCAAGGCTATATCCTCAAGATAACTTTGTTGTATTGACTTAGTTTACTAATGTCATAGTTAACTCAGAATCTTAGGATATGCTGCATTTCAAAAAGCAACCACTGATGTGTTTAACTAGAGGTCAGAAAAGAACTCTGCCGTCCTGACTAGTCCCTTAGTCAAAGAGAGTTTAAATTCCTTTAAAAATCATATTACATATATTGATCTTGTATAGGAGGGGGGATAAGTACATGTGATACATGTCAAAGTCAAAAGACAGCTTGGGACAGTCAACTTTTTCTTTCTACCATTCATGGCCAGAGCAACAAACTCGGGTCCTTGGTGTTGACAAGTGTCTCTGAGCCATCTCACAGGACTACAAGATTTAAAATTTGACATAGAAAAAAATATTTAATTGTTTCTATTTACTATGGATCACTTCTATGGACTGGTGCTGTACCCATACCTAATACAAAGCTTATTTAAATATCATGACAAAGACATTTACACATTCGTAAGATAATGTTACATATTTAAATTGTTATGTATTTGCTTTTACAGAATAAAGTAGTATCTAATTTTCAGCCCAAATATAGTCATTGACATATACATGAAACTTAATATTGATAAACTGAAGCCAAGTTTCTGGTGTGTGAAAACAAACAGTAATCAAATATTCCACAGAGGAAGTATGGCAATCTAGTGTAAGCTCTGGTCTAATGTGAACATTAAAAAGGGAAAATGCTACACTGACTCCATTTCCTAGAAGTGAAAACTAATGTCCTCTTTCCAACACATAGCATTGGAGCCACAAATTTATTTCCTCTACAGTGTCATGGTTAAATTGCTGCTGCTCTTAAGCATTGTGAATTGTTGCTTAAAAAGAATAAGGTAGTCGTAACAAAGTAAAGGGGCAGACCAAAGAGATTCTGCCACCTATCAGCTTCTCAATAAGCACCCTGTCTTGTTAGCATCTGCTGATGACAGAGGAGGCATTAGTTGAACAAAGTTATTATTTTGTCAATCTGCATCCTAGTCAGCCTTTCCTCTGAGAACTGATAGATATAATTATACAACAGAATTTAATAGATAAATATAATGCTTCTGTGTGGGCTTAAAAGTATACAGGGGTATCCATAGGACTGAATCTTGAGAATTGAACATAGCTATAGGCTTATGGCCACTTGTTTCACTCAATGACTTAAAGCTTAATTGATAATTTAGAATAGCACTCCTATATTCATAAGGAAATTGTCAAAATTAAGCTCAGCACTGACTCTTCAATTCATATAGTTTAAAAATGTATCTCTAAAAATGAATATAAGTAAGTGCCTTGCTATTTAACATCTGATGTGTGTGTTTGGTTTTCAGATATAAACTCTATTTATAACTACAAATTTTTCTTGCTCACAAGTGGTTTCTGTGTATGTCCTTGACAATGATTACGTTCTGAGGCTCACTGGTTTCAAATCTCTACCTTCTCTCCACCTGAACTGACCTAGATCATCTTTGCAGTGATTTAGAAGGCTTTCAGAGCTGCAAATTTCAAATATATTGCGTACTCTAGATAACATTAAAATGATCCACATCAGGCTAACTAAAGTTTTTATTTACTAATATTATTTATACATGTATTTATTATCATTCTATATTACTAGTTTTAGATTATTAGACATTGAACCTAGGGTTTCACAAATTCTATGTAATTGCCTGACCACTGAGTGCATGCCAAGCTAGGCCTCTTTTAATTTCTACTAACAGAAAACGTGTTTCTAAATTTCCCATGTTGGGCTTGAACTCACTCAATAGGCCAAGCTGGTCTTGAACCTACAATCTTTAAGCCTCAGCAAAATAAATGGCAAGTATTATAGGCTTGCACCATGGGTCCAGCTTAATAATATTGTTTAATCTTAATTCTACAATCTCAAACAGTTTCCAAAATAGGTTATTTAAATTTCATTATCTAACTCCTACAAATAGAATTTTAGAAGAAACATACACCCAAGAAACATTTAGTACATTAAGTATTGAATATCGTTTAATGATATTTATAGGCCAATCAATTTGCATATCCAAAAATCATTTGCAGTATACTTTCTATTTTGACTGGAATCTTCAGTATGATGATGATGCAGAAAAAAATTTCCCAGATGGTCATTCCTTTTCATTGAATAATCCTATTTACATTTTAATTGATAGTCTTCTTTTGTTAGGCTCTTATGATGGGTAAATGCTTAAGTGAGTTTACTTCCAATGTACAAAACAAGAAAGAGGATAGCAATTATCTGTAATGTAAAATGAAGTACATAAAAATATTAATATGCTAAAAATAAGATGGAAAAGTATGCACAAAATAAATGCTCCTCAAATAGTTATAGTCTCATATAAATGACTGCAAAATCTTATGTAAATAAATAAATTATAACATTTCTTTTTTTTTTTCTTTATGGCCTTAAATAGCAATATTTTATTTAGCTCCAGAATATAATCATGAATAGTTTCCATGAATCGTTCCCATAGAGAATTTTAAAAAGAAATGAGTTAACATTGGAGAAAGGCTGCACTCTGTAGCGTCATAGAATGGTGAGAGATGAGAGCAAATGTATGAAGTGCTAGTAAAAAAAAAAAAAAAAAAAGACTAAAGGCAGAACACCCAACAGAGCGATTAGAATTCTAAGTGAGCTAATTTCACATATTCTTAGGATTAAAATTTCTCAGAACAAATCAAACTTAGCTCAGAATATGAAAATTTGAAAAATACGCCACAATTTAATTACCATAATTGGGCACATTATAGCAGTCTGAATTCCTCTAGTTTTCAAATTTTATTTATTATTTTTATTTTATGTGTATGAGTATGCTGCCTGCATGTGTATAAGTGAACCTGTGTCATGCAATGCCTGCAGAGGTCAGAGGAAGGCTTCAGATTCCCCCGGAACTGCAGTTATGGATGGTTTTATTTTATTAGCTGCCATGTGAGTGCTGGGAATGGACCCTGGGCTCCTGGCAAGAGCAGCCAATGCTCTTAACCACGGAGCCATCTCTCCAGCCCTGAATAACTGCAGTTTTACACGTGCGCCATTTAGAAAAATATTAAACTAATTAGAAGACAGGAAGTTTGAAAGCAAAGTTTTGGTTTAATAAAGCAAGACGTCTGTGTGTGTGTGTGTGTGTGTGTGTGTGTGTGTGTGTGTGTGTATTCAGATCTATGAATTGATGAATGATGATAGCATTATAGAAAATCCACATACTTCAAAAATGCTCATTCATTTATTTTTTCATAAAACTGATTTACCTTATAATGTACGTTTCTACGTAATGGGTCTAAATATAACAAAAGATTAATTGTATCAGGGAACAAAATAACAAGCCAGAAGCAAATTTTAGCCACAATAGTAATTGCAGAAAAACTTACATATCATCTTTAATAACTATCATGTAAATTTTGTTCTCAGAATATTACGGTGTCAGTGAACTGTAGTAAAAATATCAAGATGAGTTAAATTGAACTTAATGCCATATTGAATACTGCTTTAAATATTGCAGAGAATTATATGGATTGCATGTATGCTGATTAAGAGAACTAGAAACAAGATCTTTAACAGAGGGATCAGGGTGAAAACTAGACCCAAATCATCCAAAAGCAAAGGTGTGAGATAACATGAGGCTCATCACAGAGAAGCATGGTTGTCTAGGAAAGAAGCAAGCCACCACAGAGACGTGGACCAGAATATTGGGTAAGAAGTGAATCCAGGTGCTTCACAGCTTCGTATAAAGTTCACTTCAAATCCTCCTAGTTGAGATACATCAGTACCAAGAAGCTAAAGAAAAAATACACAATGTCGTGTGATCTCAAGTTCTTAGAGTTACAGGGAAGCTCCAGGCAACTCCTGTCCTCAGCTAAGTACAGTAATGAAATGAGCTGTGAATAATTACCGTTTTTCACAGAAGTTGGAATATAATACAAGGAAATTCTAACAGCAGACACAGAATAAAGATAGGGTTGGACTTTCCTATTGATCCTGAGTTCTCATTTTTTTCCTATTCAAGCGAGTAAACTATTTTGTTTACAACAGATTTATTCATTATCCTTGAATAAAGGAAGTTTGTGGAAAAATAGCATGGCTAGTGGAGTCTAGGACCAGAGGTTTATCACAAAGGGATAAAGAAAATTATCTCCACTGATGACTTCTGTTTAATGTCACATGTTTGGGGCACTGAGACCACAGGATAGGACTTGCAGATAAAAAAAAGAAAATTATCAAGGAAATTGGGTTCATGGATCTGGGTATGTGGACAGAAGAAGACAGCAACAACAACCATAAAAACCTCTCAGAAATGTATGATTATTCAGTAACAAAACCTGGAAAATGAACATAAATATCTTAAAGAAAAGAAAAATCATAAAAATAATTTTCTTTCACTTATCGATGGCTGTAGCCATCTGACATTCTACAAAAGTTCTAAAATGAAAGCAAATTGTAGATTCATCTTTGGATATAATACTGTATTTATGGCATTGGAGGAACAGACATATTCCAAGATAACACCACAAAGTGGGGGTAAATATGCACAAATAATGAGTATCAAAAAGAAAAAGCTTTCCTCTGATTTTTATCTATGGTCTCACCATGCTATTGAGTTCAGCAAATTATGAAAACTCACAGGAAGCACATAGAAATAATAAAGATATTTGGAGAGACATTATCAAACAAAACATTGTTCAATTCCCATCAGCTGAAGACTTGCAATGCTCATAGTTTTGATTTAGACAGGTAACTAAAACACTTTTTCCAAAAATTTGGTCTACTGAAAAGAGATATAGATAAATAGCTGGCAATTTTAGATGCAGAGTTTTAAATTTTGATGTATTTTGATATGGTGTTGTTCGTTATGAAACTTTAAAGAGCTCAAAACCTGGTAACAATGAAGTAGTGACAGTGTTTTGGGTTCAACATGTGTCTGGATGTTGTATAATAGGAAGGCAGGATGTGCATGTTTCAATAAGTAGATCTCGCTAAGCTATTCATTCCAGAAAATCTCATGGGTTCAAGAAATTTTCAAGAATATTTTATCCATGCAGCTTTATTACTTTACTCAATATTATCTAGAATTTTCTGATAATTTCAACCTGCCAGAAATCCATGTCTTGAACAGATGAAAAGCAGGTAACAGAACTTGGAGGAAAGGGCGCTATAAATGAGCATGTCTTACAGAAAAGAAAACTAAGCATTAGAAAGATGTTCCTTATGTGTTTATTTCTGTGTTGCTTAGGCTGCCTGAATTGGAACTCATTGATTCACTGACAAAAATCTTATAAGATGATGTAGAAAGCTAAAACTATATGCATGGATGATTCCCAAAATACCTTAGCATAGTTTTAATTATTCAGGTTTTTCTAAATTATGTAAGTAACATAGTTGTTTGATTTTTTTTTTTGCTTTTCTTTTCTCTCTCTCTCTCTCTCTCTCTCTCTCTCTCTCTCTCTCTCTCTCTTTTATTGATGCTTTGCGTATTTCATACACTACTGGCTGGGCGCCCTGCCCCACCCCGTAGTCACAAGTGGGGGGGATCCTGGCTTTTGGAGTCAGGCAACGACGCCTTTTTTTTTTTTTTTTTTTTTTACCAGCTCCCTCTAGTTAAGTGTGTGTGGTGTGTGTGTGTGTGTGTGTGTGTGTGTACCAGAGGTTAACATGAATTCTTTTCATCTGTAGTTTCTCTACCTTGTTTTTTGGCATGGTTTTCTCCTTGAGCCTGGAACTCAACAATTTGGCTTAGCTAGCAGGGACCTGCCCATCTCCAGCTCCCCAGCTCTGGGGTTCCAGGCATGCGTTTCCATCTAGGATTTTGACCTCAGCCCTGGGCATCTGAACTCAGCATCAAGCACTTCATCTACTTAGTATCTCCTAGACTCCAGGGTTGACTGTTTTTCATTTGTTGAGATGAGCCACCTTGTTTATGAAATTAATTGTGTCATTTGAAGGGCAACATTTCTTTCAAGATGACTTTGACTTAAAAATATATCTTACGATTCTTCATGAAAAAAATGTAATGTCATTCCTCATTTCCACAAAATGTCTTATCTCATGTTAAAATTATTTTTAAAATGGTAAAAGGAGAAATTAACTTTAGTTAAAATTTTGTTTCAGGATTTTTATAACTCTAATAAATGTAAAGGGAAACCTAAGCTTAAATGAGAATGTTCAAGTAAATTTAGGTAAGATATTTGTTTATACAATGTATAGTTTTTCTGATGGTATGAACCTATAACGTAAAAAATAGGAACATGCCTCACAGTGTTCTTGAATGGAGGATGGTTCAATGGGAATCCATTTTTAAAGTTTCATTTCAGTAAACCGGTCATGCTACACTTCACGAAAACTTTGCTATGCATTTAAAAAGATGTGACTGTACTCAATATTCTTTTAATCATGAAGTTTGTCTTATTATGTGCAAGCACCTAGTGTTTCTCAAAAGTGGGTATTGTTTCAAGAGAATCAGAAATATAGCATTTGGGAGTACTAATAGACAATGTTCTAATTTGTGTTTTTATCTATATTGCCCTTTTCTTATTATTAGTGTATAAATTACAGTGTTTGCCTCATTAGTTATTTTTGGAAACTTTCAAAAATTACTAAATATAAAGCTACTTTTCTAAACATCAAATGTACATTATGTTCATTATAAAACTAAATGTGCATTTCGCAAAAGTAAGACAGCAACCTCAATAATTATTTAAACATTCTGATTAAAAGCAAGTAATTAGTGTCAATTTTTAGCTTCTTTAATCACATGAGGGATGAGGTTTTTAATTTAGAAGATGAGAATATTTCCATTCCTGATGACAAATGACACAGTATTAAACTCCCACCATGTGAAGGGGGGTGGTCACAAGCAGCCCAAGTGTAGGGTTTGTACTATTCAATTAACAATAAATTTGACCCTGCTTATTAAGTCAGGATCAAGATTTAATTTTAAGAATAATTGCTTGAGTCTAAGTTGACAAAAATTACTAAAAATTTATTTTAAAATCAGAAATTTAGTCATGATTAAAATTTTGGAAGAACGAACCATAGTCTAAGTACAAATGGCTTTTCTCTGCTCTGCTCCACTGACGTCACACTCAAACCCAAACCCTGGTGTTTACAACCCCTGGCTAAAAGGGGTTAATGAAACACATCTACTGTGATTAAAAAATAATTGGTTCAACACATCAATAACCAAACAAACATCATTTACTTGGTATTAAAACAGAGAATTTTGGATTGCTATTACCACACACACTGAAAAAAAAATCAATAGCCTCTTGAAATCAGGCTTCTATAGGAAAATAATAAATTCTTATGAAATACATAAATTCTCACTAAAATTGAGACAGCATTATCATTTTATTAATAAATATTACCACTAGGATTCTTATTAAAAAAACAGCCTAGACAATGGAAAAAGAAAGACATTTTTAGATGCTTAATTCCAGTTTTGAATGTTAAGTGTAGTTTACTAAGACTGGTATTCACTAGCAGTAAAAAGAGCAAGTTGAATTTCAAGTATCTGTGGAATATGTTCACCTGACAAGTATTGATTAATTAATTTTAATTAATTAATTTTTTGGTCTTTTTTGAGACAGAGTCTCCCTGTAGCCCCAGCTGTCCTGGAACTCGCTCTGTAGACCAGGCTGGCCTTGAACTCACAAAGATCCACCTGCCTCTGCCTCTCGAATGCTAGGATTAAAGGTGTGCACCACCACACCTGGCAAAGTATTTCCATTAATTGAAAAGAAAAAATTTGATTCCTTTGACTCATAACACCTTTTATTCTTATGATTCTTATGATAATGAATTTCTACAAGGTATATTCCTAAACTCACATATATTGATGCTGAAATGTGTTGTTATAATTTTGGAAACATTTTATATTTAAGAACAACTGAAGTTTCATGTCCAACTCAATTTGAGAAGACCACTCATTATAGTCCTCTTTGGGAAAAATTTGATTCTTTTCCCTCTTTGAATTCACTACTATGTGATAATACATTTAACTTAAGTTCTTTATCACCCAATCATATCTTAGACCTCTCAATAATTTATGTATTTATGATTTTTGTACAGTACAACTAAAATGAATGGTAACCAAATACCAATGACTTATAAGAAGGGATAATTAATTGGCTCTGAAGTGCTAAAACAAGATGTCCCATGGGGTCAAGGGTGTTTCTAAATAATTTGACAGTCTTGGATAAAACACTGCATGGTCACTTCTGCCATAAAAATTGGTGCATTTGAAGACTCATCTGTTCTCATGTCACCATCTACACTACAAGCCCTGGCTTTAGAGATCATGCTTCTTTCACATTACATACTGCAAGGGCTAAAATATATATTTTTTCTTTTAAAATTTCTTTTCAAGAAAACTTTCTTATTTCAGCAACTACAAAAAGAGCTCTACCTACCATCTATCATCTCATTTATTGTTTCTGGTGTTTGGCTCCACGACCTTGTTTTCTTGTTACTAGAATGTGAAAGAATATATAATGTGGAACAAGTTTTTTAATGCAAGGTAGAATTCACATTTTGATCGTTATTCTGACTTTTCTTTCTATCGATTATTTATGTGGCTTAAACAAGATCAAATAATAAGTAATAGTAATCGATTAACTAAAAGGAAATGATTCTGCGGAGCAGAATATATATGGGATAATTTCATTCTCAAGATCCTCAAAGGAAATCTGTCAAAGAATCTCCAAGCATTTTTATTTAACATAATGGCTGCATAAGATAATAAATTTAGAGAAAACAGTCACGGTATTGAAAAAGCAGAGGGTCACAATCTGTCTCAAGATCTCATGCCTTTTTTTAATATTCTGAGAACGTTTTTCTATTGAGATGTCTCCATCCCACAGCTGGATCTCATCAGAGACTGAGTCTATCCCAGCAGATCACTAACCTGTATTGAACGTTCAACATGAGGCCTATATTGCTTTCTGTATTTGGTCTAATATGTTTATTATCATTAGAATAAAACCATAGTCTGCTGGTGGTACCAGCCAGAATCTTTAAGAGAGATCAGAGTAGGCCTGGAGATATAGTTTAGAATAGCCTGCTTGTCTTGCATGCACAGTGCCTTGGTTTAACCACCAGGATCCCTCACACTCTCAAAAGACTATCACTGAGTAGCTCAAGAAGCAAGTTCCTTCACTATAGATTAACCCTTCAAAACACACAAAAATCAAGTAAGCAAGTGTGCCACAATAGGTAACTATAAATAGCATATGAAAATCTTCTCCATAAAAGTGAAACCTGTGTTTTGTTAGTAACACAGAAGTCCTAACACAGACATACATTTCATGTTCACTGCCTTGGTTTCTAGGGTGCTGCCTGCATCTAAAACTCATTTTACCCAAGTTTTCGAAACAACCCTAACTCTCTTTTCACCAATAACAACTTTAAGTATTTCCTGAAAGGAAATACCCTGCTGCTGGCTTTTGTGAAATACTTACTCAAATATGGTGGTTTGTAAGGCGCTCGTGTATTAGACAGCAGTCCATCCAGCTCCTTCCTCTCCAGCGTGCCATGCAGGGCCTTCTCTTTGCCAAAGGTGGAGAAGGACCGCTCTGCCCCAGGCTGGGCTTCAGGAGGTTCAAACACCTCGGTGTCAGGAACAGAGTCCATGCCAGGAACATGCAGGTTGCTGCGATAATCTGCAGCCTGACGTCCATCCGAAGGGACAAATGAAGGCATCCAGCAGCGATCTGAGTGGCCTAGCGCTTTACATTCCTCCGTACAGTTGGAGAAGAGATCCATACCTGCAAAGAAAGAAAGAAAGAAGAAAGGAAAAGGAAAAAAAAGACAAGAGAATCTAGATGTAGTCACAGAGCCAGCTGCGCAGCGGTGGAAGTTTCCCAGCACCAGAAAGAGGGATAGGTGAAGCCCTCTTAAATTGATGGGGTCCAACTAGTCTCTTGGCACCTGCCCCCATCATTTCAAAAAACATATCTGATCTGCAAATATAAAGGGTAACAAGGTTTGCCAGTAAAGTCCAGGGCAGATATTTCTAGACTCAGGAAATCGATGGAAAAGACATGTTGGAAGTGAAGACTATGAAATGTTGAGGATAAAAACAATATTATAAAAATCACTCATGGAGTTGATACTAGAGAAAACTCCCAGATATAACAACGTCTTAGTCCTCGTCCTTAATCTGATGTGCCAGCTGATGTTCCTTGTGTTTTTTTTTTTTTTTTTTTTGGTCTTTTCGAGACAGGGTCTCCCTGTAGCTCCAGCTGTCCTGGAACTCACTCTGTAGACTAGGCTGGCCTTGAACTCACAAAGATCAGCCTGCCTCTGCCTCCCAAGTGCTAGGATTAAAGGCGTGCACCACCATGCCCTGCTTGATGTTCCTATTTCTACAAATATAGAAAGAACCCACAAGCACTGACAGCATTTAGATTTCTGAATCTAGACAAGGGCAAGATTCAAGAGAAATTTGGTTCACAAATTGACAAACCAGCTAATAGTAGGAATAAGGCAACGTTTCATGCTCAGCTAAAAGAATTCATCTAGCTTCCTGGGGATTGACATCCTAAGACATTTGTCATCGACAGACTGGCAGTCCATATTCCTACAAATCACTTACTATTGACAACCTTAGACAAGCCAGCACAAATGGCTGTGATGAGTGAATCCAGGGTAACCAGACGCACCGGGACTCTGCTGTAAGTGCTGCTGACAGATACCTCAGTGCTCCAGTCTACTGTGAATTCTTGTCCTAGTGATCACAAATCCGATAACTCTATGATGCGACGATTTCAAATGACAACAGATTTTATCCACTTCATTAGACTTTCAAGACCATTAAATGTTACCTGATCATGAACAAGAACATTCATCCAATTTCTGAATCACATAAAAATTCGTGTGGGCTGGAGAGATGGCTCAGTAGTTTAGAACTGTTCTTTCAGAGAACCAGCCTTCAGTTCCCAGCTTACACATAGTAGCTAAAAACCATCTGTAATTCCAGTTCCAGGGAGATCCAGTGCCCTCTTCTGGCCTCTGTGAGTATTGTATGACACAGTGTCCACTTACATCCATGCAGGCAAAACGCTCAAATAAAATAAAAATAAATGCATCTATAAAAATTGTCTGTAAGTTGCAATGTGCCTGTCTGCGTTCATATGTGTGTGTGTAAATACTGGTGGAGGTCTGTACCTGTGTGTGTGTAAATACTGACGGAGGTCTGTACCTGTGTGTGTGTAAATACTGACGGAGGTCTGTACTTGTGTGTGTGTAAATACTGGTGGAGGTCTGTACCTGTGTGTGTGTAAATACTGGTGGAGGTCTGTACCTGTGTGTGTGCAAATACTGGTGGAGGTCTGTGCCTGTGTGCTTATGGAAGCAGAAGACAAACTCAGAACTCATCACTTAGATATTGCCCATCTTTTTTTCTTTTAATGTTGAGAGTTTTTCTCACTGGTCTGGAGGTTACTGAGTAGAATACACTGTCTGGTCAGGGACCCCCAGGGCTACCTGCCTCTACCTCCCCAGCACTCTGAGTACATGCCATCATACCCAGCACTGTTACCTGCCTTCTGGGGATCAAATGCTGGTCCTTAGGCCTGCAAGGTCTTACTGATAGAGCTGTTTTTCTAGCCCAGTAATTTTTGAGTATTACAGAATATTTTATTTTTGTTTTGTTTCATTTGTAATTTTTTGTTTGTTCGTTTGTTGTTTGTTTGTCTATTTGAGACAGAGTCTCCCTGTAGCCCCAGCTGGTCTAGAATTCACCATCTAGACCAGGCTAGCCTTGATCCTTCTGCCTCTGCCTCCTAAGTGCTGGGATTAAAGGCATGTACCACCAGGTCCAACTTATTTGTATTGCTTTTTGAGATAGCACTTTCCTATATTAGTCATGCTGGCCTATGTAGCCCAAACTAGCTTAGAATTCTTAATGTTCCTTCCTCAGCCTCCCATTTGACAAAAGTAAAAAATGCTACTATATCTAGCTTAATCTTCATATATATATATATATATATATATATATATCAGTACACAGGAAAACATATAAATAAAAATCCCATTTCAATATGTGTCTAAACTTGCTAGCATGACTATTGAATAGATTTTAAATTTTGATAAATTGTAATGATTTTTTTTTTCACTTTTTGAGACAGGGTTTCCCTGTAGCCCCAGCTGTCCTAGAACTCACTCTTCAGACCAGGCTGGCCTTGAACTCACAAAGATCCACCTGCCTTTGTCTCCTGAGTGCTAGGATTAAAGGCGTGCACCACCACGCCCAGCATTGTAATGATATTTTTATTCATTTGGGATGTGTGTGTGTGTGTATGCACATATTTACATGCTATGGTGCCTATGTGGAGGTCAGATGACAACATGGAGAAGTTGGTTCCCTACTTCACTGTGTGTGTGTGTGTGTGTGTGTGTGAATGTGTGTGTGTATGCATGTATACACATGCTATGGTGCCTGTGTGGAGGTTAGATGACAACATGGAGAAGTTGGTTCCAATCTGAAGATGGAACTCAGATTATAAAGCTCGGTGGCAAATGCCTTTATAATTAATTTCAAAAAAAAACTAAAATATGATTAATCCCTATCAAAGAACTTTCAAACATATGCAAAGATAGAAAAAAATGGGATTTTAAGAATCAATGTTGAATATTTATTTACTAAGCACACAAATTTTAATCTTCTAAATCTGAATACTTTGAGCTCTCAAAGGAAGTTTACTTTTTTTTTTTTTTTTTTTTTAGAGACAGGATCTCTCTGTAGCTCCAGCTGTCCTGGAACTCACTCTGTAGACCAGGCTGGCCTTGAACTCACAAAGATCCTCCTGCCTCTGCCTCCCAAGTGCTAGGATGAAAGGCGTGTGCCACCATGCCCGGCAGAAGTTTACTGTTTAAACTGATGAGGTACATCAATTTATATCTGATTTACTGTATTGTAATGTTTATTTACATAAATGTTTATTTACATGAAACTTCTATTTTTCTCTACAAGAGTTTTAGAATTAAGAAACATTACCTGCATAATATTAAAGAAAAAAAAAACATAGTCTATTACCATCTGTTGATCTCAGGAATTAATGGCACTTTTATTTTAAATGAATGTGTGCCTTATCCCAAGTCTGTCTTTGATTACAACCTACCGTCATTGATGGTTGTCATACAAAAGTCTGGAAATAAATTATGGCTCACTGCTGATTGGTAAACTGTTGAAGGTATAGGAATCTGCATTGAAGTTTGGAGAGATTACAGAGTCTGAGTGGGCATATTATGGAAAAATATGGACCTGTTTCACTAGACTACGGGATGCTCAGTATTTTATCATTTTTCTGCAGGAAGATCTGCATGGAAAAAAAGGAGAAATTAAATGGGAATACCCTTGGTCTAGGTTGACGTAATGAATAAAGCAAGGATCTGAGGCAGGAAGCTGAGATTCTGATACATTGACCTTGAAATGCTATTAGATAGGTGGTGAAAGAAAGTTCTTGTGTCTCACTGATGTCATATTTAAAGAAAAATTATTTTGTGTAATTATATTAAGATAAATTCAATGTTAAATTTGTCGTAGTTCAAATATTAATATAGAATTGTTCTATTGTATCCTGAAAAGATATGCACTTATTGAAATTATTTCCATTACTAATAATTTCTTCACATCACTGATGTATAGCAGTTTATTTAGGCCACATCAGATAATACACAGGCTTTGGTATGTATTTTCTGTATTGAAGTAGAAGTGGTTATGTAATTCAGGATAGTCATAATTTCTCTAATACCTGAATATGTAAGCATTAAGATATTCTTGATGGCCAGGCATGGTGGTATACGCCTTTAATCCCAGCACTTGGGAGGCACAGGCAGGCAGATTTCTGTGAGATCAAGGCCAGCTAATATAAAGAGAAAGCTCCAGGCAAGTTGTAAAAAAAAAGAAAAAAAAAAAAAAAAAAAAAAAAAAAAAAAAAAAAAAAAAAAAAGAAAAAAAAAAAAAAAAAAAAAAAGAAAAAAAAAAAAAAAAAAAAAAAAAAAAAAAAAAAAAAAAAAAAAAAAAAAAAGAAAGAAAAAGAAAAAAATATTTTTGATGTTAGCAGATGGTACTTTTAGTAGAAATTACTTGGATGGATAACTGTACACTTTTTCTCTTGAAAATGTTTGTTTTCCCTCTCTTAATTAGCTAAGATTGGTTTAAAATAGCTAGTATTCTCTAATAAAATTTAACATGAATTCAGAATATACAGAAAATTATACATAGTATGTTCATAACAAAATGTAATGCATACTAAAAGCTTGGTTACAAATAATGTTCCTGGACAAAAGATAAATTTGTAAGTAATTTAAAAAATAAATTATTATAATCGTTAGTGTGGAATTTCCTTGGCAATAGTACATAGAGTTTTATATAGTTGGAATGTAAGCTGATGTCTCTCAAACTGTGCCTGAATAATAAATAAATTTTATTTATTTAAGCCACCGCACTTCTTTAGTCACTGCATGGGAATTATTGATCATCAAAAAACACCAATACCTTTTCTCAAACTCCAATAAGATTTTAGAAATTGGCAAATAAGCTTTTGGTTTATAAAATGAAGTGAATTCATATCAGTTGTATAGAAAACTGATTCAGATTTGTGGTGAATCACCAATAAAACAGGAAGACCTAATTCTTATGATGAAAATTCAGATATAGAAATGAAGCTAAAAGCCACAGCATAATCAGTAAACTTCAAATAAAGAAAAGAGAAATTAACTGATAATGGAGTTTTTATTTGTCATTTACATACATACTTTGAGAATGAAATAATTTTTCCTATATCAAGTAGCTGTTGGATGACTACCAATATTGTTTTATAATTTACCATTAACTCATTAACTGTGGATCTTTAATTCCCACATGTATAAGTGTAAATTTAAATTTTGCTGAGAATAGATGACTACACACACAGATGTCAGTATTCCACTATTTGCCTCACATTGCTCTAATAGTAGTTCAAATTGAAGGCTGAAGAATTAATAAGTTTTACTTGATGTTTTTCTCTTTCAAATTTCCTTATTGAATCTACTTCATGTGTACAAACAAGAAAAACACAGCCTAAATATTATTTTAAACTATTTATAGTATCTTTGAAATATATCAATATATTTTTACTTGCAATCACAATTTTTTGTTATTTATCTCTTTCCAGTCCTTAGGAATAATCTGTTCTGCAATTCAAGACAGCTGATGTGATAGACTGCATGTTTTACAAAGATACATTTAGATAAAATTTAAGATATATAATTTTAACCTGTTCCCTTACAGTCTGTATTAGTAGTATCACTGAGAAGTTATGATTAAGAAAATTAGATTTGTACCTAATTTGTGTTCTTTTATGATGAAAGTAATAATAGAAAATTATATTGCAATAAGTGTTCTTAAATTATTATGAATCAATTTGAAAGAAAACAACATTTCATTTTGAAGGATTTTTTTTTTTTTGTCTTTTCGAGACAGGGTCTCCCTGTAGCCCCAGCTGTCCTGGAACTCACTCTGTAGACCAGGCTGGCCTTGAACTCACAAAGATCCACCTGCCTCTGCCTCCCAAGTGCTAGGATTAAAGGCATGCGCCACCACGCCCGGAACAATTCTTCAAAGTATCTAAAAGTATTAGTTATAACTATAAAATTGGTATAATTTTGAGAATGTATTTGAGGCGGATATGTTAATACAATTTATTCATGAATAAATAAAAATTCACCACAAATCTGAATCAGTTTTCTATACAACTGATATGAATTCACTTCATTTTATAAACCAAAAGCTTATTTGCCAATTTCTAAAATCTTATTGGAGTTTGAGAAAAGGTATTGGTGTTTTTTGATGATCAATAATTCCCATGCAGTGACTGAAGAAGTGCGGTGGGTTAGCATACATCATGATATCCTTTACCTACTAGCTTAAAAATACTGATAATTTCAGTTACTTTTTAACCATGTATATCCAAAGTTTTACTATGTATAAATATCTTAAATGAAAAAAGTTACAAAACAAAGCTGGGAATTTTCATTTAAGATGTCCTAAGTGACTCAGTCACCTAATATTTTTCCCTTCATCTTGTCTCTAAAAGATCAAAGGGCTAAAATGAATTCACAACTCATTCTATTATTTTTCATACAATAGGAATTTAACAGATGGGAGAAATATTGACCAGAACTAATAACATCTCTGTAAATATGCCTCAAATATTAATATTATTCAAAATGATACAACTAAAATGGTACAATCTTATTCTAAAATAGAAGAAAATCTTTAAGTGCAATGACTTAGTAAATAAGTTTGTAAATATGGTTCTTTAAAGACTACTTTTTTAGCCTTTTGGCTGTGGTTAATCAGCTTTTCCTCTGGTGATGGCTTATGTGAGCATTCACCACATTTCCTGGGACGTTTGCCCTGTCTAACCAATACATCAATAGTGCAGTGAAAAAAACGCAAAGCACCTTGACAAGCCTATGGAAAGCAAGTGCTCCGGAGAGTGGTCACTCGAAGAATTCTGCAGGAGGAGCCAGGTGCAGAGCCCAGCTGAAAAGCTTGTGTGACTCGATGCAGCTGCCTCCATGTCTGCAGCCCTTCAGTGAGCAAGACTGGGGACTGCAAAAGGCTCAGAGAGCAGAAAGGCAAGGAGGAAAAAGGAAAGTGATTCACAAAATAATGAAGAGAAGTCATGACTAAGTAAATGAATGAATATAAAGTAAAGCTAGCATAGAAAAAGGGCCAAAGTAAAGAAAGCGTTGGGAAAATTAATCAGGTAAAAGAGCAAGCTCAACTGTGCATATTGCACCCAGTAGAAAGACACAGATGCAAAGAGAGAATTCAGGATTTTTTTTTTATCTTTCTAATCTTACAGTCTTCAATCATTTTACATTTTCTCCTAGCTTGTTTATTGAGGTTTTCCTGATTATCTAATTTTGCAAACTTGGGAAGTCATTATAAGCTGTTTTTTACCAAGAAGTAAATCACATTTATTTGAATTGAACTTGACTATTCTGAAATATCTCTGCTACTGCTGTGAGGTTTATAATAAAAAAATAAATTAGTATGAATTGAAAAAGTCACTAAGTAAAAGACATTTAAATTTTATCCATTTAATGTTTTTACTTTAAGAACACTTAGAATACTTCTTACTATAAAATTAAGCATATTAAATCTGATCAATTCGACATACGAAGGTGCAATTACTTCTCACTCTAAGTGCTTTCTTACAATTGTAAAACAGCTATTATGGTGCCCAGTATATTGTGTTTTCCCTGTAACTACTGAAATGCATAAAAATAGTAATTCTGTAATACTTTTTCAGGTTTAACAACTTAGATATAAACTTCAGCATTTTGAATATGAAAAATAAAAAAAAAAAACGCTTTGCCTATTTAAAATGGATTACAGAGCACATTTTAGCATTTTAATAGTCCTGAAAGGCTTGGACATCTCAAATACTTTGAAAGACTCATTACCAAAATGGCAACACTGTGACTGGATAGTGAAATAGCTCTTGAGAAGACTCACTGATCTGAGTTTCTTCCCAACTGTCTTACAAATTTAGTCCTTCTTGCAATGGTTTCTTCATTTCTCTCACTTTGGTGAGGTTATTAGGCTCATTTTTTGTAAGGTACTGGACTAATTGAAATGTTCATTGAGACTGGAGTGCTACATAAAAAAGAAAGGAAAACAAAAAAGGGAGTGCATGAGAAAGGAATAAAATGTATCCAAGCAAAAGTGTACAGAGATCCCTTTTCTTTTATCAAACTTCTTGTTTTTAAAGGCTGTGGATTAAATTAGAAACTCGGGGGAAAAACAGAAATAAACAACTGTAAATGTACAGCTTTAAATAACAATAAATCATATACCACATATAGGGCAAAAATGAAAGGGACTTTGTGCTCACATATAAACTGCTGGCAAGGTCTGGTTTGTTGTCAGGATCCCAGACACTAAATGGATGCTCTGTTCACTTAGCGTGAAGGCCCGCAAGGGGCAGAGACCTCCGGGGATTCTTGGCAGTTCTCAAGTCTCATTAGGTCTGCATATTAATGACTTGCAGCAATATAAAGAGACCCTTGAGCAGCCTTTTTTCCCTTCCTCCTGCCTGGGTTTCCCAAGGCTAAGCAGCCATAGACAGAGCACACATTGGCCAACTGAAAGGCTTGTAGCGATCACTGCTGCCAGGCCCCCACAGGGTGTGCACTGCCCTTTGACACACTGCCTCAGCACCATGCCCAAGGCTACCAAGTGTGTTAAGGAATGAGCACTCTCGAGGACTAATATTACTTTGAAGATAAGGAACTGCAGCACTTTATGGAATCTTATCAATAAAAATTACGAGCCACTCTTAAGAAAGCTAAGTACCTCCCAGAAGTATCCCACACATGGACAGTTTTCTAAAGTTTCTAGAGTTGCCTAGCTTTTCCATTTCCTTCTATGCCTCAATGCAAGAAAAAAGGGTTACGAATTTAGCAAACATCTTTCATAGGTGAAATCCAAAAGAAGGAGAGGAAAAGAAACAATTTTATGAAATTATCTTCATTTCAAAGTACATAGTTCATTTCTCATGAGTTCTTCTAGTATCAGCAATTAGTGATAGATTATTTTATACAAACTTAAATGTCAAATTCAAGAGGAGAATTTTAAAGTAAAATTCTATCTATAAGGTTATATTGTAACTTCAACCTGTTACCACTAGGTAGCCCACAAGTTATCACAAATAGACATACACTTGAGTTCAAATTCTGATGCCTATCAAAATAGGAGTAGACCCAGGAGTTTCAACAGTACTCATTACAACATGTCTATTAGTAATGTCTGAAGACCGAGGATTGGAAGCCAGGCAGTCAACCTCCATATGACTTTCCATCACCATTCCTTTATAACTGATAATTTGTATGCAAAATCCATTGCTTTGGAAAGTATGGAGTTGGGATTCTGGTCTGGAAGCCTGCATTCACCCTCCTGCACCCTTGTGCTGGTAAGTCAGTTTTATTCATTCCAGTTTCCTCATCTGTACACAAGTCTAGTAATACCTAACTAACAGAAAACAGGGACTGGGCCAGATGAGACATCTATGAATTTCTCTATGCAATTGAAATCCATTAAATAACATCACACAAGAAAGATGTATTTCATAGTCAGAAGTCATTTCTATCCTGAACGCTCCAAAGGGATATTACATTTTTCACAACCTTCTTCTTTTCACGGTGAACAATATAAGATGATATTAGCTTTCTGTAGAGTTGCCAGCTGCAAGCAGACAGGACTTACCTAAGACATCATGCATCCTTTCAAGATGTATTTAGACAAATAGCTAGACAATGGGCATTTAGGTTGCTCTCTGTCACACTTACCAGCTGACTGGCCACGGTTGGTGACATCATGGTCACTGTCTCCCTGTTCACTGTCTCCATGACCACTGTCCTTAGAGCTTACTATGTCAGCTTCCTGGAATGCAGAACTAGAAATACAAAAAGGGGAAGAGAAATAAGTAAAAAGTGAAGAGCCACGGGAAACCTTCTTCTGCCACCACATGGTCGCAGCTGTGTGCTGCAGACTCTCAGAACTCCTGCTTGTCTCTATTGACACATGAAGCTTGTTTTCATAACTTAGACTTAACTCAGGGAAAACGGAGCCTGAACAGTCCATTCAAGCACCAGACATGTAAAGTTTAGACTTTGTTTGATGACTTCAACTAATTGCGTGTCTGTGTCATATTCATAAGCAAATGTGAATACAAATCTGGGACAGTTATGAAAACTATGAGAAGCCTTGAAGGCTTGAGAACTATCAAAATATTGTATAATTTACATACAAATAAAAAGTGTCTTAAAAGGTATAGTACACGGTACATAAATAATCAGCATTTATGACCTGCCCTACTTTAAAATGCTTTATACAGTGTCTTTTACGATAAAATAATATACCTTCTTCCTACTTTTACTAGGTAGGAAATGTTCGCACCAACCTAGGTATTGAAGGGAGCCCATACCTGTTAACTCGGCGAGGTCTGTCAACTAGATAGCTGAGCTCTGCTCGCTGGTGTTTATTCTAGGAAAAAAATAAATAAATCAAGAGCATTTAAATGCAGAGGGTGTAATATTCATTCTGCTTTTGAAGTTAAGAGCTACATATGTTGTAAGCACTTGTGTATATTTTAATGAATTTCCAGGTTTCCACAAGACCTTACTCAGGTATTTTGGGTAGGGGCAGAGGCCTCTGTAGAACCATTTAAATCTATATTTCTTTCAGTCAGCTATAAAGTTTAAAAAAAAAATTGTTCAATGGTAAATGTGTTTTATTTTAAAGGAGAGAATGAAAATAGCCTCATAACTGGCTTCAGAATCAGTCTAGTTCCACTTTGCAGTAGGTCTTTCCAGGGCCTAAAGAGTGTTCAGTGTACACTGATGGACACAAGAAAAGGAGCACGCTCAATAAGCAAAGCTTGGATTTCTTCTCAAATTATCTTGTTATTTATTTTCCAAAGGTGCTTAAGATACAGATGAGCTGTACAAATATTTATGAAAGTCAATGAGTTAATCTAAGACTCGAATAAAATAAGGAGCTGCCAGGAAAGGTCACAGGCTGCCTCTGCAGGCCCCAGAACAGGCACACCTTCTCAGTCCAGACTGTTTTCCTTCCATGAATGACTCCTCAGTCTCCCACCCTCCAACTTTGCCTCTGTGTCTCCATCTTTCAAAGAGAAAATGGAACTGTCAAGGCAAATTCTTGGATGAAGAAAGCCAACAGTAACAAATTTTCAAAAACCAAAAACGACAGTGGCAAGGAGGTAATTATTAGTCAAAAATATATTTAAGACAAGTGTTCAAGGTTTCAGTTAGTTTACTCTTACATGGGTTGGTGCCAAAGCAGCTTCATTCAAATTCACACTGTGTGGGCCTTTGCTTCAAGAGCTTCTATAAAAGCTGTCCAGAGCAGAACTGAAGACTTTTTTTTTTTTAACCCGGGTTCAAAGGAAAAGGAACTGATTACTTGTTCACTAAAACATGCAATCCAGTTTAAGCAACTGTGAGAAGTTAAACAATCTATAGCTCACTTGTACACGCGACTGAAAGCAGAGATAAACAAAGCAAAATGGAACCAACTTTATTAGCGCCTAAGACAGATGCAAGAGAAAAAGACCTTTGTCAGTGGTAGGAAACCCTCCCCCACACTTCCCTCTCCCTCCAAGCAATTTCCCACACAAATCCACAAGTTTCAAAGAAGGGCAGGGCCTTAAAGATGGGAGAAGGAGCAGGGAGTTCCCAGGAGGTCAAGAACCAAAGGGGAGGGAAGGGAAATAAATGTGGAGGGGTGGGGCAGAGTCCGGAACAACACGAAGTTAGGTTACACAACGAAGGGTGAGAGAAGATGACCCCCCACATTCTAGCCTCCCCACAGTGATACAAATAGGCTAACACCCTAAGACTACACAGTGCGCACGAGGCACAGGGCCGGGCCTAGAGGAGGCTCTCTGATGGAGGAGATGAGAGATGGTGGTCCTTTCGCTTCAGCCTTACCTCGTTGGACAAAATGCTTCCGTTGGAAATGATGTCGGGCTGCTGGTCGCTGTACCCGGTGACTAGGGTCCCACAAGGATTGTGCTCCGCGTCCGTACTCCGGGAAGGGCTGCACGGCTTCAGGAACATCAGGTCAGTCTTGGCGGACTCTGGGGTGAGGCAGACCTGGTAGCAGTAGTTCTGGTTATGGTGATGGGAGCCAAAGCCCCCGGACTCCTCCACCGGCACCTGAGCCGGGTTACTGGGTATGTTGGAGCTCTGCACCAGCATAATGTCTGACTTGCTGAGTTTCTTCTTGCGTGCTCGGGCTTGGCGACCGCAGCAGGTGGAGCCCCCGCTGCCACAGCAGCAGCAGCAGAGGCAGCAATCGCTCGCTAGACACGTGTAGATGTTGAGCTTTTTTTCCTTTTGACATCGCACAGCCAGCACGATCATGGCCAGCAGGAAGATGAAGGACACGGAGCCCAGCGCGATGATCAGGATGAGGGTGAGGTCCAGCGAGGTTTCCCCGCCACCGGAGCGGCTGGGGCGCTGGTGGTCCCCGGACCCCCCGCCTCCGCCCCCGCCCCCGCCCTGGGGCTCCACAGCGCCGTCCACCAGCTGCACCACCAGGGCGGCGGTGGAGGACAGGGGCGGCTGCCCGTGGTCGCGCACCTCGATAACCAGCTCGTAAGGCCGCTGGGGGTCGCGCTTGGCTGGGACCCTGCGCGCAGTGCGGAGCTCCCCAGTGCGCCAGTCCATGCGGAAAAGGTTCATCTCGTTGCCCCGCACGATGCTGTAGGTGAGCCTGGCGTTCTCCCCGTCGTCCGCGTCCACCGCAGCCACGCGAGTGAGCAGGTAGCCCGGCTCCGCCGAGCGCGGCAGGACCTCGCGGGCCGGAGTCCCGTTGCGCCCTGGCAGCGGCGCCACGACGGCGGGGGCGTTGTCGTTCTGGTCCACAATCAGGATGTTGACCGTGGCGTTGCCCGCCAGCGCCTGGGGGCTGCCCGCGTCCCGGGCTTCCACTTGAAAGCTGAAGTCCTTCAGCTGTTCGTAGTCGAAGGATCGCAGCGCGTACAGGTAGCCGTTCTCCGAGTTGATGGACACGTAGGTGAAGACGCTCATGCCCTGGATCTGGCACTCGAGAATGGAGTAGGCGAGCTGTGCATTGGCCCCTTCATCGCGGTCGGTGGCGCTCACCGCATAGATGTAGGCGCCGGGCACGTTGTTCTCGGTCACATACACGTCGTAGACAGGCTGACTGAAGCGAGGCGCGTTGTCGTTCACATCAGACACTTGGACCTGGATGGACTTACTGGTGGAGAGCGCAGGCTCGCCCAGGTCGCGGGCCACCACGGTCAGGGTATAGGAGTCTCCAGCCTCTCGGTCCAAAGGGGCTTCGGTCACGATGGTGTAGTAGTTCTTGAAGGAAGACTTGAGGCGGAACGGCACGTCCCCCAGCAGCTCGCACTGCACCTGCCCATTCTCGTCTGAGTCGCGATCCGTCACGCTGAACAGAGCCACCACGGTACCAGGCGCCGCGCCCTCGCTCACAGCCTCCTTCACTGTGCTGAAGCTGATCTCCGGTGCGTTGTCGTTCGCGTCCAGCACCCGCACCAGCACCTTGCAGTGCGCGGGCACCGCGTTGGGGCCCAGGTCCTTGGCTTGCACATACACCTGGTACACTGGGCTCTCTTCATAGTCCAGCTCGCCGCTCACCTCCAGCCGGCCGGTGCGGGGCGACAGTCCGAAGAGCTCCCGGGCTCTGGGCGAAATGTGACTGCTGAATGAGTACACAACCTCTCCGTTCTGGCCCTCATCTGGGTCCGTGGCGTTAAGCTGGATCACTAGCGTGCCCGGGGGCGAGTTCTCTGGTAGGGACACAGTGTAGACGGGTTGGTCAAACGCAGGCACATTGTCGTTGGAGTCGAGCACTCGGATGGTGAGCAAGGCCGTGCCGGTGCGCTGCTGCTGGGGGGGCAGGCCGGCTCCCCCGCCGGCTCCCCCGCCTTCCCCTACCGCTCCCCCTCCTCCCCCGTCCACCGCGGTCAGCACGTAGCGGTGCACCGCTTGCTGCTCTCGGTCCAGTGGCTTTTCCAGCACCAGCTCGGCGAATCGGTTGCCGTCACCCTGGGTCTGCACGTCCAAAGAGAAGTAGCTGTTTGGGGTGATCTCGTAGTCTCTCAAGGAGTTTGTCCCCACATCTGGGTCGAAGGCGCTCTCCAAGGGAAAACGGGTGCCTGGAGTGGCGCTCTCTGAGATCTCCACGGTCAAGTCAGGCTCCGGGAAGGAGGGGGGGTTGTCGTTAATGTCCAGCACTTCGATCTCCACCCGAAACAGCTCCAGGGGGTTCTCCAGGAAGACCTCCAAGTGCAGAACGCACGAGGGGCTCTGCTTGCAGATTTGCTCGCGGTCAATCTTCTCGTTTACGTACAGCACCCCGGTCTCCAGGTTGAGGTCTAAGTAAGGGGTCCGTGAGTTGGCCACCGTCTGAAACCTGCGAGCCGAAAGTTTTGTAATGTCCAAGCCCAGATCTTCGGCGATATTTCCCACGAATGTGCCATGTTCTTGCTCTTCCTGTACCGTGTAATGAAGCTGGGAAATCACCCCTTCCACCATCCAGAGCAAGGCAAAGAATAATGGCCCGATCATCTCCAAAGACAGGCAGCAGCTTCTCTGTAGCCTGCCAGCCACCCGATCGCTTCCCCCGACACGAAAAGAGAAATCTCAAAAATATAAATAAAAGTGTGCTTCGTGCAGGCTTCTGTGGCTGTCCTACAATGTTGATTCCTTTTGCTTCATTTTAGAGCTTCCTCAAATGCAGCCTCATGTTTCAGTCTTAGTCCAGAAAGGGCGACCGATGTCCCCTGTCCTCATCTGTAATCTTCCCACTGACCAATTAATAAAATAATGATAACACAATAGTCAGCGTCCTTTATTCCGACAGTCTTGGCGCAACGCGGCGCTGGCAAATCCCAAAGAGGAAATCTCGATATTTCAAGACTGTCCTCGGTTTGTCTTCTTGCCGATGGGAGGAGAATGAGGAGCAGGAAAAGGAGCAGGAGGAAGAAGATGAGGAAGAAGAGGAGAAGGAAGTGGAGATGCAGCTGGCACCGCTGAACATGCCGCTTAACCTCAACGGCTGGCCAACCCGATAGGGCTTAAAAACAGCGAGAGAATTTTGTGCCAGAAAAACATAGAACGGCTCAGCAGCATAAAACTTTCATTCTCTTCATTTCTCCGGATGGACGTTCTGCTTGACATCCCCCCCCCCTTTCTATTTGCATTTTTTGCCTTCCATAGTCTTGTCTCCTCTGTTTTCACCTCCACTGTCCGTCTCTTGCCTGTCTGTAAATAGAACAAGCAGCTTCGTTCCGAACCCTCTTTCCCTCTAACCTGCCTCTTCTTCCTTCCAGTCCTTCCTCCAGCTCCAGCCCCAAAGCCTGTGATGTTGGCAGGCAGTTTCTGAGCTCCGAGCGCTCGGCTCCTCTGTTTTTGCGCAGCGCCCTGGTTCTGCCAACCAATCGCCGAGGAGCACCACCCACTGAGCACTGATCATTGGCTAGAGTGTCCGTCAAACAGTCGCGTCACGCGGCAGCCAGGCGGGGCGGGGCAGAACCCAAGGCCCGGCTGCCCCGGTGAGTGCGAGTGTGAGAGCGAGAACACCGCAGGTCCCGAGGCGCTTGCTGGGGACTCTGCCGCGGAAAGTTCCCCGTCCCCAGCCGCAGGGTAACCTGGAGGGAATAAGCGAGGTTCCCCTGTTTGCATCAGCAACTACGAAAGCATAATAGCAACAGCTGCGGTAGCCTCTCCCAGGAGCGGGATTTCCGATGGTACCCACATTTTCTTTTTCCTTTAAGGTATTTTCCCTGCTGCTGATCATGGAAAAAAAAAATCACCAAAAAGGCGGAAAAAGTTGTACAGGGGCCACTAATTGCAGGGGTTACTTAATGAAGGTACTCTAGCAGAGGCGCTCAGGGACAATTAAAAAGTGGATTCAAAATGGCATGTGCCAGTCAGAGTTTGAGGGTCGGAAGGGCGGTGTGGAAAGGACTGGAGAGGGTGTAATGGGGGTACCGAGGTGACTCTCCCCCAAAGCGGAGGGATTCACACTAACGGACGTGGGACGAAAGCTCCTATAGACGGGCAGACGCTTAGGACGTAGTCTCCGTCTTTAAATGTGTATCCACAAAATGCTTACCTAATAGATTAACTCGTTTGTGGACGTTGCTTCCCACTGTGAGTAGACGGATCTAGGACCGAGAGCTTCATTGGAGCGTCTGCCTAAGAGCCCGCCATTCTCGCCCGGGCTCTAGGGCGCGGGTGCCAACGCCACCCAGCGCTGTGAGGCGCTCCCAATATATCCCTGCGCCTTGCCTGGCCCAGAGCCAGGCAGTGGTGGGGAGCACCGTTTATTTTTATTTTTATTTTTCTTTCTTTCTCTTAAATGACATTTGGTGGTCTTTCCCCTCCTTCACGCTAGAAGGGCTGAGGAGGGTGCCAATTCTTGCCCAGCCTGGGGGCCATGTATATGATGGTCACCGTGGGGCTGCCGCGAATGCGGGCGGGGCAGGGAGCGGTGCGGTGCACATGCGGGACTCGGGTGTGCAAAGCTGAGGATATCCACGTACTCGTCCGCACTCTCCCGGTGCTGGCCACGGCCCTTCCACACCACGCGCTCAGATGGGTGCGAGTCTTGCAGAACCGCCTCGGGGTTCCGAGCGACGCGCTTGACCAGCCGCGAGTGCCCATTCGGGTGGCGGGGGTGGCATCCACAGGGCCAGTTCCCGGGAAATTACAATGCAGCGCGAACTGTCTAGTTCTGGAGAATGCGTTGAATGCCAATCCTCCAAGGAGAAATAGCGAAGTATATGTTTTCTTACTAAGCAGCATGCTGCTCGCAGTGTTGTTTATTCACTGGGCAGTCTCTTAAGCCCCAGGATAGGAAGACTTCCCCAGTGGCTTCGTGGTAATGAATGACCCAAGAGTAATACCACCTCATCCTCAACTCGGATCCCTTTCCGACCCCAAGGTACGTTACACCTGCCTTCAGGCTGTGATTAGGAGCGCGCGACCCCATGCTTGATTTACACCTAGGCATGCTCCGACGAGTCCCGGGAGTCCGCCTCTGCCGCCTGCTCCCCATCCCCCAGCACTTGGCTCTAGCTGAGAGATGGTTCTGCCTTTGAGCGGGTAGCTGGAAAGGGAGCCAGCAAAAATGGCTAATCCTTTTCCAGCTGCAGTAAACTGACGCCCGGCCAAACCCAAGCACGAACCGCTGCAGTTTAAAATGATTTTAGCGTCCTGTCTGCGGCTGGGAAGGAGCGGCAGTGCATAAAGGGACCTGTGGATCAATGGGAAGGGGCTCGCAGACAATCCGAATATTAATATGCGATTGCATCTGTGCTTCCTGCCCCTCTCCTCTCCATCAGATCTATGGGGTTGAAAGGCGATGGTTTCAGCTCCTCAGGCTGACTCATCAGAAACCTGGAGCCTTGTGAAATAAACGACGGTAATGTTCTGCTGTGTTCATTTGTACGCTTGGGGACACTTGTGTGTGCGCGCGTGTTTGAGTGTGGGAGACCTGCGGCGGAATCACTGCGGATGCAGATGTGTTTGGAGGAGAGGGTTTCCGTTTCAGCAACGGACTTGAAGTTTGAACTGACTTAGGGCGTTTGCAGAAAGCCGGAGAGCTTACAGAGGTGGAGAGGAGAACGTGGAGATATGGCCAGATTTCACTGAAAATAATCACTACACCACTGTAAAGCCTAAGCACTCCTCCAACACACCAGATTTTTTTTTTTTTGACAGATTTTTTTGAATGTTTGAATGGCGACTTTCTCTGCAAACGTGGAGAACAGGCGACTCCTAGCGGCTAAAGTAGCTTAGGGCAAGCGAGATCATTTTACTGTGGCGACCGGTTCCTGCTGGATTCCTGGGGTCACAGAGTCCAAGGTCCACACCCGCACCGGCGACCCCAGACTTCTCCACGGGTCTGGTCTCTCTAACTTTTAGTCTAGGAGACGACGGCCTGGGCCCACAGAGGTCACAGTGGGTCTTTTTGGCCAAATAGACCTGAGACTGGCCTTCCTCCCTCCGGAGAAAACTCCATCCAAGGAAGGAAGATTGCGGGAACGTTTTTTTTTTTTTTCCTTTTTGTTCACAGTATCGATTGGCTATGAGCATGATCATGAGGTCTTTAAAAGAAACCCATCCTATGATCCTAAATTTAAAGTTTTCCTCTAAAATTGCCTTTTATGGCCACCACGTATACTTTCTCTCTTAGTGGCCAGCAATCAACCCTACCACCAGCTCAATCTTTGGGGAGGGTGGGACTGACGCCCCCTTTGAAGTGTAGATTAAGTGTACTCTGTCCCTGAATTCAGCATTGCTGCTGGGCAAAGCGGGCAAGCAATCTTTCTTGCATCCTCTGCGACCCACTAACGCCCCCTGTCTGCCTTACAACAAACTACATGCCAGTGGTCAAGTGTTAAATCATTCTGAGCGAGGTTATAAAAATCAATTTTTATAAAAAAAATCGTTTTATGTGTGACATGCATATTGGTCGATTTTAGTGGTCTCTAAGTGAGGCAGAAATAAGGGGGCGCTAAGGATCCCAGGTACGTAGAAACTAGGGAATAGGGTTGCTTTCTTCTCTACGTTTTGCTGGAGAGGGCAGGGGAGAGACGAGTTTGTTTATCAGCCTTTGCAAGAAGCAGTGTTTGCAGTGATTTAGTATGACTCCAGAGCAATTTTTTTTTTAATCCTCTTATGATCACACTATGCTGAGAACTTTAAAAGAAAATGTGATGGTTATTTAAATCTATTTTTAAAGAAATTGGAAGAAAAATTTTAATATTTTACAAAGAAGGTTTCGAACGTTAGATGGGACCAGAATTGAGCTGGATGGGTCCCGCCATGTGCCACTCCCAAGAAGTCCGGTCAGAGATGACATGAAAAGGATTCCGTGTGGCTGCAAGTTTTAAAGGTAACCATGAAATAGGTTCATAAGTGCTAGATTAGCACAGCCAGCGTAAGAGGAAGGCAAGAAAGGCTTTGGAGCTAAGCTGGACTGTGCTCCTCTGTGCACCTGTAGCAAAGGGTGAATGCTGATTAGAATTGCTGGAAAAGGCCTGTAGTGTATGCTACTGAAAGTGGTCAGGTAACTAGCAACTGTGCTAGGTTTTTAAACCAACAGAAAATAAACCAGTTAGTCCTTCCTCTTGGAGCGAAGGATACTAGATATTCCACTAAACTCCTCTATCTTGATATTCAAAGTAGAAATATGCAGTCTCTTGTTTAACCTAGTGAATATTGGGCTGGCTTCGCATTGAGAGTATTTCCATTTATCCAGCAGGGCCAGTGTTTTGTTAAACTCTAAACAGTGAATTAAAAGCACTGGATGGGCTGGAGCAGTGCTCTAATGCAAAATGACAAATTGCACTTAAGCAATACATGAGCAAGAAAATGATTTATGGATTTTTACAATGGTCCGAGCAAATGAAAGCAACATGAATTATACATCCTAATGCTCCCAATATAATTTTCTAATAATACTTTTTCAGTTTAGATACTATACTCTCCCTTCTATAAGAGAAATTGATCAATAAAAGACCCAGGAATATTTTTTAAATTAGGCAATGAGTTTTGATAGTGATGCCAAGTAAATATAAGCACACACTATCCTTGGGTGTTGGGGATGGAATGGGTGGTGACCACCAAACACACGTTCTTGCCAGATCCTTTCCAAAATGTGTTTTGAAGTAGTAAATAGTCTTTTGAAAATTTATTCTGTTCCACACCATTTTTCATAATGCAAATAAGTAGATTTGACCTAGAATGGCAGTCTTTATTGCCTCATGACCTCTTTTTTTGAAAATCAAAATGCATTACCTCATCTTACCCATTTCTCCCATTTCAATGGATATTGAAATGTCTGATTTCTCTAAAATGCCTCCTGGCCTGTTGTGCTTGCTTAGCCCATCATTTTAACAGACCATCGTTTTATTCTTTCTGTATTAGAGATACACACAGGTAACCAAAAAGGTTCTACAAATTAGAATTTTTATTTTTTGCTTTAGTGAACAAAATAGATCTTAAAGGTTACTTCAAATTACCTTAATACTCAGATAAAACTTTATGTGGGGCCAGTGTCTTGAGCTGAAAATATTTATTTACTTCTGAATTACAATGAGCAACGTCTTCTAGTGTTTTCAGTTTAGAACCTGTAGCTTGTGGAGTGAATCTTTCTTCAGTGGTATATATAATTTTAACTAAAGCTGGTATCTTTGTTGGCTTGAATATTCAACCAAAGGAGGATGCTAATCACCCAGAGGCCTCTAAAGTCACATTATTAGGTTTAATCTTAACTATCCAATTTCATTAACAAAAGGAACTAAAAAAATACCCTGTGAATCCCATTTTATAGGTTTGACAACATTAATAACCTCTCTGAAAGACTACTAAAATCAGTGATGTGATTAGGACTGTAGATAATAACTACAAGACATCACATTTGAAAAGCCAGCTGTTCTGCTAAAAAGGAGCTGTGTCGGTTTTATTGATGGGACCCAGAAGAAGAAAACAAAGCTTCAAACACTGAGCTCAATACAGAATATTTTCAAAAATTAATTGCAAGTTCTGATTAATTTGATATGAACAAGGGAGAAGTTTTTCAGAAGAGCTCTTTTTCTTTCTTCCTCTGTGGGTTGACTTCTTATTTGATGGTGATACAAAGTCAGTATACAGCTAGTATTTGTCTAAGTATAATTATTTTTCTTAAGGGAAGCCCCTGATTTTGTAAGTATAGAATGAGATAACTCAAATTTTGATTTTGGTTATAAGCTGTACAGCTCTATTGCAAAGAGTTTTAAAATATTCTTGGGGACAGGCACTATAAAAAATATCAAACAAGGCTTTAGAATTTCATTAGTTATTGGAATTATATTAGAACCTACACTAAATATATATTTCAATAAAAACTATCACTATTTCCCTAACTTGTTAGTAAAAGTTCTTATATGAAAAAAAATTGCTTTCCAACATATCTTACTGAAATGGGTTAGTAAAACTGTACTGTACAGTGCTTAATTTTATTGTATTTTTATTTATATTTAGGTGAGACTGATGGTTTAAAACAGCTCTCATGTGTCAAGATTTATGTTTTGCTGTTTGCGTTTCTCAGATTCTATGGCTGTACTCACTGCAGCATATTAGATAAGGCCAGAAAGGATGGTCAGAGGTCAAGTAAGTCATGAGATTCATTCGAATCCAGGTTGTTTGATGCTCATACTCAGCCTTATTTTATTTACCCCATAATATTTCTGTGCAGATGGATTAAATTAGGGAGAAAACAAAACTGAGTGCATTTATTTAGGTGGGTCATTCAGGATTTGAACTGATGTCAGGTATAGTGGAAATCAGCTACTGCACAACTGAATTAAGTTGTAAGAATTTAAGGAAGTGTTTTGGGGGAAGGTTATTTTTTGAGGCATGATCTCCCTGTAATTCACTATGTAGGCCAGGTTGGCTTGAATCTCACATAGATCTACCTGTCTCTGCTTCTGGAGTGCTGGAGTTAAAGGTATGTGCTACCCTACCCAGCTAGGGAAAGTTTTTTTTTTTTCTTTTCCAAAATTTCCTTATTTGTTCTTTGAGAATTTCATATTTCCTGCAATTTATTTTGATCTTTTCACCACCCCAGCTCCACACCCAGGTCCAGCCCCTCCTCCCTATGCACCCAACTTTGTTTATTTGTTTTTTTTGTTTTGTTTTGTTTTTTTGGTCTTTTTTAGACAGGGTCTCCCTGTAGCCCCAGCTGTCCTGGAATTCACATTGTAGACCAGGCTGGCCTTGAATTCACAAAGATATGCCTGCCTCTGCATCCCAAGTCTAGGATTAAAGGTGTGCGCCACCACTCCAGGCTTTTTTCTTTTTTATACACATAAGAGTCATTTTTGCTGCGCCTATGCTCTCGGGTGTGAAGGCATTCCTTGAAGCCTGTAGACCTACCAGAAGACACACTCTTAAAGAAAACTGACTCTCCCTCTCCCAGCAGTTACCAATGGCTCCTCAGCTAGGAATCATGCCCACCTCTCCTCTCCATGCTCTGATTTTGTCTGGCTTGAAATTGTGCAGGTCTTGGGCATGCTATCACAACCTCTGTGAGTTTATATATGTGCATATGCCCTGCACTGTTTGGAAAATACTGCCCCCCCAACACCTCTGCAATGGTCTTTTAAGAGTGTGGTAATCAAAGATATTTTCATACAAAACAGTGGGCTATGAGCACCCATCTTTTTTTATTCGTTTGTTATGTCTGCCATGGGCATTATGGATTTTAATGAAGAAACATGGAAATTGATAAAGCAAATATGTCCAAAACAGAGTCACCTCTCATTCATTCAATCTTGAAAATTGCTGAGTTGACCTAAGGCCTCAGAAAATTGTCTTGTTCTATCAGGTTAGAAGTAAAGGGGAAACAAGAATTGGACCCACTTCAAACAACATTCATATTTCACTGTGGGTTGTATCAATTCGTGAACTGGTTTTTGAAAGAGGGAATGTAGTTTATTAAAAGACATTCGAGTTTCATTTTATAATAATGCTTCAATGTTGCTTTGAAGAAACTATGAAAATTTTGACAATTGAACAGATTTATTTGAAATTTCAAAGTTTCTCTGTGACAGGAAAGTAAAATGAAACAAGTTTAATTTTGATAGAAAGTAATCAAAAGAAGACAATTGTGGGAAGATGGTTCCCAGAAGTGAGATTTCTAGTAAATATTTTTCTCTTTTTTCTTTCTTTCTCTCTCTTTTTTTTTTTTTTTTTTATGTTTGAGACAGGGTCTCAGTTTAGTCCTAGCTGGCCTGGCGCTTGCTATGTAAACCAAGCTAGCCTTGAACTCACAGAGATCAACCTGCCTTTGCCTCCTGAGTGCTGGAATTAAAGGCATGCTGCACCATCACAGCCAACAGTCACTATTTTTCTTAATAAGAACTGACAAGAAACAATTATATTTATTTTAAATGTATACCCAAGTAATTCATAGTTTATATAGTGCACACTCTGTGGGTAGCTTACATATGTGTCTTGTTTCTGATTCCTGTCTCTACTATGGCAGGAGATGACATGGTAAATTGCAAAGGTCATATATTCAATATTGAAAAAAAATTGGGCTCCATTCCTTGTTTCATCAAATATTTGGACTTGAGCAAATTACACATTTGGAATCATTTTTTTACACATGTCCTGCCTTCCAAGTGTCTGTTAAAATATGATAATATAGCCAGGTGTGGTGGCGCATGCCTTTAATCCTAGCACTTGGGAGGCAGAGGCAGGCGGATCTGTGAGTTCAAGGCCAGCCTGGTCTACAGAGTGAGTTCCAGGACAGCTGGGGCTACAGGGAGACCCTGTCTCGAAAAGACAAAAAAATAAATAAATAAATAAAATATGACAATATATTTACCTTGTTGAGTTATTAAGAGGTTGCATCTGAAAGGATACATGCAGAATTCTCAGCCCATAGAAGAGTCTTGGTGTGTGTGAACTATTAGTTCAAGATATTTTGAATTGGGGAGCCCTCAGGTGGGCATTTATTGAGATAAATTGACATTGATTTTAATGACCTCTTATTTGTTTATCCAATCAAAACTAGCTATTAAACAGGTACAAAATTTTTTATTGTGGAGAGTTTACAGGAAATTATAATACGATTTTGAAGATGAGATGCAAATAATAGAAAGCTATTCAAATTAAATATAAGCTTCAAACCGTGAAATCAGAACCTCATCACTTTATCTGATCACTTTGTTTGCTTTCCTCTAGATAAATTTAAATTCACTATAAGTTAAAATTTATACAATAGAGGTGATAGTTGATAAATTCAAGGTTTTTTAATTAAAAAATTTTTGATATATATGGTCAGGATTTTTGTATTACTGTCCAATTGTTTGATATTCATTTATTTCTCTTCTAATTCAGTGATGGGCCTCTTTAACAGTAATCTATGAACGTTGACTAATACTTTATATTCTCAGAATTAAAAACAAATTTGCAAAAATTTAGTTAAAATAAAGTATGTGCATAAGGATGCCTACTCGACCTGTCAGGTGCAGTTTTTTCTCGCCATGTTCCAGGTAGTACTTCATCTATTTTCATTCTCTTTAGCAGGGTCTTGCAGCATAGGAAACAAAGAATCAAAACATGCAGTGTCCTAAGGTGACAGGATCCCAACCAAAGGAATAATGGGAAAAAGGAATAAATAATAATTATTGATACATGACCCAAGGATTCCACAACCATTGTGATGAATTCTATTTATATCTGTATCTATATCTATTTATATCTATCTATCTATCTATCTATCTATCTATCTATCTAAATAATTGTATGTTATGTATATAAATGCTTGGACAACTTTAATAGCATGAAAAATATTTTAAAACATAGTGACTACGCACAGTATAAGTGGAGAAAGGACTTGAATAAGATACATGAAGCAAGGTATTTCTAGCAAACAGTTTATATTAGGGTTTTTGGGGGGGGTCTTTTAGAGACAGGGCCTCCCTGTAGTTCCAAGCTGTCCTGGAACTCGCTTTGTAGACCTGGCTGGCTTTGAATTCACAGAGATCTGCTTGCCTCTGCCTCCCCAGTGCTGGGATTAAAGGCATGTACTGCCTTGCCCAGCTTTGTGTTAGGGTTTTAAAGGCAGAAGTGCTGTGCATTGGTGGACAGATCAGAAGCAGGTATGTCATTTGCATCATAAGGCAATGAAGCTGTGAAGAACCTCAAGCTTTTCTAAAGAGATCAGGAAAACAGTGACCCAATGTTTCGTTTGATGCCGGTATCCTGAGTTTGGAGCCAGTTCCTTAAATCTGTGATGTCATCCATTCTCGAATTTGCTTTATTTGGGTTATCCCTCCCCTAACCCTCATCTTTCCTTAATGAAATGTAAGGAAGCTGGGTGTATTAGTCACTTTTCTGTTGCTGTGATAAACCACCATGACCAAGGGAACTTATAAAAGGAAGAGTTTATTAGAGCTTACAATTGACGGTTCCAGGGAATCAGAGTCCATTGTGGCAAGAGGCATGGTGGCCAGGGCTGGAGCAGCAAGCTGAGGTTCACATCTCATCTCGCAAAGAGCACTGTCGAGAGAGAGAGAGAGAGAGAGAGAGAGAGAGAGAGAGAGAGAGAGAGAGACTGGAGACAGCAAGGCTTGTTAAATTCACTAAGCCTCTGGAATGCCAGAGAGTGTTACCAAAGGCCACTAAACCAATAAAGCAAATATGGGTCTCCCTGAGTCAAGCAAGACTCCACCATCAGCACCAGATACACCTCACCTGCCTGGAAATACTGTGCAGCAGAGGCAGCCATGTGCCTGTATATCCCAAATCTAATTGGCTATTGGCTCTCCCCTTGGAGAAATAACCCATGGCTGATGCCACAAGCTTACATCCTCTACAGGTTAGATGTTATAAGCCACAGTAAGACCCTGTCATATTTAAACAGGGGGAAAATTGTAATCCATGGATTAACACAACATCCAAACATATGTGTCGAATGCTAAATAGACGACCATAATATTAGTATTGTTTAAATACCTAGATATCTAATGGCTTGTTCTTCATTAGTAGGATAGAAAGTTATTCCTGGACAAACTGTCAGCCCATGAAAGGAAACAGCCAGAATGACCAGAGTCCCAATCACAGCTCCAAGAGAGTGGACTGTTTTACCTCTCATCCACCTGTGCCGCCGTTTCTAAGCCTAGGGAACAACCTGCGGAAGAGGGGGCCGTGGTAGAATGAAGGCTGCGATTGGGGAATGGTGAAACTACAGCAATGTGAGTCTGGACACTCATTGATCAACTTGATTGAACAAACAGCATGTCACCCCCCACTGAGGGGGGGTTGTAGTTGTTTGGGCACAACATCCTGCAGATAGTTTTTTGCATAAGGATGCTTGTACTCATGGATTATCAGCTTATAGCTAAAAATGGAAAAAAAAAAACTGAGAGAAAGAGCAGGATCAAGTAGGTCAGAATGCATTATCTGGGAGGGGGTGGGGGTGGGGGGATGGAAAGGGAAATAAGCCGGAACTGAATTGGAAAAAATGTATGAAATGCACAAAGCACAATAGAAAAATTAATAAAAAAAAAAAAAAAGTAAAAAAAAGAAAAAAATTCACAAGCTACCCCAATGATGGTATTTCCTCCATCCCATGCACACCCTTCTTAACCTCTGACAGAGTGCCACCAAACTGGAGACAAATGTTCTGAATACTTAAGCTATGGGGGACACTTCATGTAAACCACAACACCGGATGAGCATCTCCCTCAGTGTTCACACCTGAATGTTACATTGGGTGCATTGTGGACTGAGAGCTAACACCAAATTATTTCTTGTTTCTGAACATATCTGACTGCTGCTAATTTAGTACTAATGTGCTGATTGCTGATTTTTCAAAATGTGTGTTTTCCCTTTTCTGCTCATAGTAACTAGCTACGAGTCTAATTGAATGGGACATTGTTGCATTTGGCTGCACAGGATAAGACAGAGAATTGCTTAAATGTACTAGCTAGCATTCAGTTGAAGAAAGATGTGCTGACTCCATTGAATACTGGATATTTCAGCTCTACTACTGTCAGTATTAAATGATTATTCTATGATATTATAGTCAGTTCCACAGTTTTATTAATAATGTATATTTGGGAAAGTATTTTATAGGTTGGTTATTTTAAACAAAACTTATCTAAGCTGAAAAATTTATACATGATGATAGTACTTGATTTCTCTCTTAGGACTACAAAATCTATCATTTCAAATTATAGCTACTCAATAAACATCATGCTATGATTTACTTTAGATCTATCTTTTATATATACCATGTTGGATGCTTACATTTAACTAATGGAGGATGTTTGCTGCCAAACATAAAATTAGGAGGTGTTATAATTCTCTTTGCTTCATTCATTTATTCATTTCTTCATTTTGATTATTAAGGCAGTGTTTAATGTAGGTCAGGATGGCCATGAAGTAGCTGAGGATAACCTTGAAAGCCCGGCCCTTCTGCCACTGGTAACAACACGCACACATCAACATACACATGCACCACACATCCACCTTGCCACTCCTCTGGTATATGGATTACCCACTACTTCTTCTTTTGAAACTTCCAGAATTATATAGTTCATAATTTAAATGTTATAAAATGTGAAAATACTTTGCTTTAGCTACAAGCTTAGTCTTTATTTTAGACAATGAAGATTAAATGTAATCCTAAAGTTCAATAGGCAGGACTACATCTGGTGAGTAGGAAAATGTTCAGGATTTATGTGGTGAAAGCAAAAGACACAGACATATATACACACATACACTTTAGGAAAAAGAGATTATTTTGACATAAAAGATAAACAGATCTGTGAAACAATAAATCACACATAATCAGAAGATATTATATGTATAAATTTGCCCAATTTTAGTGGAGAACTTCAAAATGTCATGGAAAGAAGGGCTTGATGTTTTCCTTTATGTAACGCACAGAAATGGATTCCAGGTGGGTTTAAGTGTTAAATAAAAAATAGTTAATAGATAGGAAGTAAAGGTATTTGGTAGTATTAAATACCTTGTATTTGACTCTACGAACATGCTTCTTTTTTTTTTTTTTTTTTGTTATTGTATTTTGTTGAGCGCAAAGGGAGATCGCCCGTTAAGTCACCAGCTGTGCCCTGGAGCACACATTTGATAAAGACCAGGCTGGCCTGAGAACTCACAGAGATCCGCCTTGACCTGAATCCCTGCTGAAAAGCTCTAGAACAGTACACACAAGGACCACCATGCCTGGCTTAGACATATTTGTTTTTCTTTTTTTTTTTTTTTTTTTTGAGTTGGTTTTAAATTTATTTATTTATTTTGTATGTGTATGATTTAAACTGATCTGCATTAGGTCTGTGCACCATGTCTGCAGTAGCCGCGGAGTTCGAGAGGGCAGGATTCCCCTGGAACTGGATGTCTCTGTCATGGAGTACAGACGTTCTAACAGTCTGCCAGATGGGGTGCTGGGGATCGAAACGCGGGTCGCTCTGCAAGAACAGGGGTCGAGGACAACCGTACTATACAGATGCTAGGGGGCCATGACCCGGGGGCAAACCAGCATGACCCCAATAATAAATTATTGGTCTATTTGTAGACAGACGTCTCCACTTAGTCCCAGCTGGGCCTGGAGCTCGTTATGAAGAACCTGGGCTGGCCTTGAACTTCATCACAGAGATCCGCCTGCCTTTGTCTCTGAGTGCTGGGATTAAAGGCGTCTCCCACCACACCCAGCTGACATATTTCTTAAAGTCGGACTTAATCTGTGCCTTCCCTTTCACAGCTACTTAGGAAAACCTGAATAAAAACCAAACCAAACCAAACCAAACCAAGCCCCTCAAAATTCATGACTATATGAAGTGGAAATGGGAGCCTTTCTGTGGAGATGAGACTCTGAATGAAGAGGAACGTTCTCTAGGGAATCACTAGCAGCTTGCCCTTCTCACTTGAAGTTGCTTACTTGAGGGTCCACGGAGACTTGGAAAGGGAAAATGACTTCTCATCTTGAAAGTAAGACTGTTTAGACTTTGATATGGGAGAGTGTAGAAAACCGCTAGTCTTGCCGGGCGTGGTGGGGCACGCCTTTAATCCCAGCACTGCGGGAGGCAGAGGTAGTGGTGGATCTCTTGGTTCAAGGCCCGCCTGGTCACAAGCGTAGCTCAAGACACCTGGTACTAAAGAGGACCCTGGGTCTCAAAAATACCAAAAAGGGTAAAACCAAAAAAAAAAAAAAAGGAAAAAAAAAAAAAGAAAACAGCTAGTATTTTATATATTCTCTGTAACATGAATTTTCTTTTATTAATAATTAAATTTGTGGTTTGACAATTTCATACATTTATATAATTCAATGTTAATATCCTAGATGATGTTTAACAATAAACTGATTCTCTAGTTCTAAGCAGACAGAATTTTTTTGAATGAGATTGATATTTCCGAAATTCCTGGATGGTTTTGGCAAAGTTCTCTATTGACCGGAAAACTAGGCACTAAGATTTAATGGTGATCTAATTATTTTCCAGAATTAAAATATGTAAGTTTATGTTTATTTCAAAAAGGCCATGGATTAAGTGTTTAACTCAGTAAAATGATTACTTAAGTAACTGTGTTGATCTTTATTATAATCATTATTATTAATATTCTGTGATATTGGGAACTAGACCCATGTTATGTTATTTTAAATAGAATGACAGAATAAGCTATATTAAGATAGGAACATTTATTTGACTTAGAAAGTAAATGCTTGTTTGCACAAAAATATTCCTGTTATTGTTCACTGAAGGTAGTAGTTTGACTTTAGCTAGTATGTCATATTTTCATGCTTAATGCAAAGGCATACTTAGGAACATAAGATCTGGTTTGCTTCTTAGGTGGGCAGACTGAAAATTCAGTTCATGGACTGAAACCATATATATGAAGACAAATTTATCATGCAAAACTGAAATGCAATAATTCTTAAAATGTTTTCATTCTAATACTTGTTAATAAAATAGGATAAGGAAAGTTAAAGATATTAGCAGTATAGTGCTGGTATTTATCCTGCCTCAGTGGAGATTTTTTGTTCTGGTCAGATACATTTGTGGAATTTTTTTCTTTCATCTGAGAAGTAGGTGTTATATTCCAGTCAGTAGTAGGTGGCAGTAGACACTTCAGAAATCTGTTACAGTAGCTACATGAGTTTTTTCAATTAGTGAACTATTTTATTTGTTTTTCTTGGGCCTCACACATGTTAAGCATGTGCTTTGCTGCTGAGCTACAATCTCAGCCATGGTTGAAATTGTATATTTAGCCTTATTGTAAATCTAGTTCCCTAAACAGTAGCAGCCATAACCCCCACACACATCATGCACTTTCTTACATACAAGTCTAACATACACACATCATGAACACATTTATACACACAAATGTCACACAGAGCTGTGCTGTTGAAATATATTTTAAAATCTTGCTTATTCTGAAAGAAGTATTTCAGAAACATTAGCTAAGGACCTTTTAAAACTGAATATAGGTATATCAAAAAGACTATATTCACTAGACAGGAGAATTAATATTAAAATAAGCAATAAAGCAATTATACATCGAGCCAATGATAGATTTTTCTTGTGTCTCTGTCATTGCCTGTTTAAAAAATTTCAAGTAAATGTGCTTTGACTGCTCATTTATAATAACATGATATCTACCTGATTTTCTTTTCTGTTGCTGTTGATTTGTTTGTTATTTGTTTGTTTGAGACAGGGTTTCACTGTGTAGCCTTAGCTGGCCTGGGATATGTTATGTAGACAATCCCAGGTTGGACTCAGTCTCACAGAGATCCACTTGCCTTTCCCTCCTGAGCACTGAGATCAAAGGTATGCACTGTCACACCTGGATATCTGACTTATTTCTACTTTTTAATAATCAATTTTATTTTATTTGTATGAATATTGGATGCCTGTATGTAAGTACACCTGTGTCATGCAATGCCCATGGAGGCCAGAAGAGGGTGTCAGATCCCCTGGAACCACAGATTTGGATAGTTGTTAGCCACCATGCTGGTGCTGAGAACAAAATCTGGGCCATCTAGAAGAGCAGTCTGTGCTTTTAACTGCTAAGCCATCTCTTCAGGCCCCAACTCCTTTCTTGAGAAAGTTAGGCACAGAATTGCTGTGCTTTCTATACCTGATCTAAGAAGATCATGTTCATCTTTGAGCTGATGAGTGTGATCTATAGAGTGGATTCTTGAGAAAAGAGTGGCAGACATTGGAAGAATCAATGTCAGCCTTCCTTCCTGAATACAGATCTTGTGTGTGCCAAGGACTCACGAGGTCATGGGAAGAAGGAGTGCTAGAAACCGGCCATAGTAGAAGTGAGAGTTACACATGTGCAGGTTCAATTCTGTGCCGTGCCTTGTAATTTTGTTTACTTTCCCGAAAATTTTGAGATGTTTCTCTTCCCTTTTAGACATCCATCGAATTCTAGTTCTTCCTGCATGCAAGAAGTGGAACACTGCGGGTTGTGCTTTCTGCACAGGCTGACGCCGACATGTAAGCAGTATTTATTTCCTTTTTTCTGTTCTCTTGAGTGTGGTTTTTGTTTGTTGCCTTCATTCTATCCCCACTGTAATTTATTCATTTCTAACCAATTTGGTAAATTAAGTTCTTAGTTCACCTTTAGCTTATAATTTTCAAATAGATATCTATTTACTTTTTTATTTGTTGTATGCATGAATGCAGTGTACACATATTTGTGTATTTACTCCTGTGTATGTGTGTGTGTGTGTACGTGTGTACGTGTGTATATGTGTATGCATGACCCGGTGTGTGGGGAGGTCACAAGAGGATGTCAGAAGTCCTCTTCTATTCCTGCAGACTTCAGTCCCTTGAGATAGGGTCTCCCTGGATCTCATCTACTCAGCTAGGCTAACTGACAGCAAGCTCCTTGGATTCACCCGTCTCCATTTCCTAGCAGTGGGATTACAGATGTGTTTCTGTGCTCAGATGTTTACGTGGTGCTGCAGTTCTGAACTCAGGTCCTAATGCTTGAACATTCAGCATTCTTACCCACCGAGACACCTCCCAGCCATACTCATTTTTAGCTTAAATTTATTTAGCTCATACTGAAATTCATAAAATTATAAGTATACAGTACCACATGAAGATGTGGATTTGCAATTCATGCATATGTGCCTTAATTCTTAATTAGGTCAAATACATCAAGCTGCTTGAGAGGTTTCCTTTACTTTGTGATGAAATTACTCAGTGTCCTTTCTTGTAGCTTTGAAATTCTGTAGTATATTTCCAGAATTCCTGTTTGTGCATGCTTCCTTTAATCCTGGCTCAAATTTTGGACCATTTGTTTATCAACACAAGTAGATATCTAAATACTGATTCTAATGAAATAAGCACATTTGAAATTCCTAACATGATATTATCATTTTCAAGGCCATTAAAGACGGATTTTCCAAATTTGCCTCTTTTCATGAAGACTTTTCAAGTGAGTTCTGTTGTTAAATTTAATAAGATATAGTTCTGTTGCATTTGGAGATCTTGAACATCCTTCAGTGTTTAGATTCTAAAATAGTCTTAACCTTTGCAAACAGCAGTTCCCAAAACAACACAAACATAAACAAAACAATCCCCAAAGTAAAAACTCCTGCATTTATATAAGAATTGACTGATTGGAAGTCTGTGATTATGAAAAGTTTGTGTGTTCCAGACCCAGAGCCTAGTGATCTTTGGCTGTCTCTAGTTCCCTTAGTAGCAGTCATTACATAATCCTGTTTCTGACTTAAATACATATGGTTATCACCTGAATCCTTTGGGAGTGTAATGATTTAACAGATCACCAGTACAGATGCTAAGAATGCCATCAGATAGCATCCAAAACCCTTACAGTTATTTCTCTACTTTGCTGTAACCAACTACCTGATGATTTTCCCCCCAAATATCTGAAAATTGCTTTAACTTTGCAACTTATGTTTTGTTAAGTATAAAAAATCCAACAAGCCATTTCCACATCAGAACATGTTATTTGGGATAGGCTGAGCCATGTTTCTGGGCCATAGTCTCCCATATTGGGCTCAAGAAGAAATTATGTCTTAGTCCTTGTACTTGAGTGCTAGTGTTATATCATCAGATGCACAATGATTCTCTTAAATATAGAGTTAAGTTTATTTAAAAAGATAAAGTAAAACCATAAAAATTAGAGAAAAATAAGAGATAAACTCAAGGATTCCCTATGAGTTTGAGACATCACTGGGCCAAGTGTTTGATCAGCTTTGTTTTCCTTTTTCTAATTTTTAAAAATTTTGAGAAGTTCATATATAATATATTTACATAATTTCCACCCCTTTCTCTCATCTCTCCAACTCCCTCCCCACCCCCAACTCACTCTTAGATTCACGACTTCTGTAGTTATTAGTTTTATGCACACATACACACACACACACACACACACACACACCTGAGTCAATTTAGTCTTGCTTGTATACACATGTATTTAATGTATTAAGGGCTGATCACACTGGGATTGACCAACTTATCAGGGATACCATCTCTGGAGAAAACTAATTCTCCCGTGCCCAGCACTCCTTGTTCTTCATCTTAGGGTAGGAATGACTGTGTAGTCATTGTGCAGGTATTGTTTAGGAAATCATATTGCTGATATTTCCTAGATAAAACCTTACTGTCATATCTGAAAAACACAATTTTTCAGTAATGTGCACAGCTAGCTGCTTCCGGAGTCACATAAAAAGCTTGGGGATATTCTCAAAGGCAACAAGTATTAGACCCAAAGCCATTGCATATTCAACAAGCATATCTATATCTATATCTATATCTCTATTATCCATATCTACCTATCTATCATCTATCCATCTATACATCTATCATCAATCCATCAGCTGAAGTCTCAAATATTTCTTAATTTGCATCCCTGGGTTTAATTGTTTCTCTAAACGTCTTCAAGGAACAGAGATACTCTAATACAAGTACAGCTAACTTACTTTGCATAAATATGTATGTCCTAGGGAAAATATCTTGCTAAGTTATACTTACATGATTCGGTATAGAAATCTAGATAATCAGACCTTCAGTTTTATGAACTCATGTTTGCATAATATAAAAATAAATCAATAATTTACAATTTAATTTAAAATGAACAACAACAAGAAATTTGATTCCCTAATTAATCTATTCATTCTGAAAATAAACATTGAGTGTTTATAATATGCCAAGGTCCTGAATACACTAATGATGGGTGCTCTTGCCTTCAGTTGTGGGTATGTGTGGGAGTATGCACAGAAAATCAGAAATAACTGTGTCTGTTCTCAAGATAAATGAGATAACATACTAAAAAGGTAAAAATAATTATGAAAATAGAGGAAATCTCTTAATTTAAAATTCATTACTTCCAGGGACTAGAAATGTGGCTCAATGTTAAGAACACTTGGCGAGCAATCATGAAAGCTGTAGTTCAAAACCCAGCCCTCACATAACCAGCCTGCCACCCTGCATACACCTGTAACTTATATCCCAAAGAGGAAATATAGAAGAAATATATCAGTGCAGCTTGCTGAGAAAATGCAAGCTCAAGTTTCAGAAAGACCCTGCCTCAAAGGAATAAGCAAACTGTGAGAGTGATGTCAAAATGACCCCTGACACCATCTTCTGGCCCGCACATCCATGCATATCCTATTTTATTCAACACATACACACACAAATAAATAATCTTAAAGAAAATTAAGGACGGCTAAATTTTGGAGCATGTCTAAACGCTGAAATGAAGTTTAGAGAATAAGAAATTGACAATCACGCTGGAAACAAGGCTCAACAGTTAAGAGCACTGGCTGCTTTTGCAGAGGACCCAGGTTCAGTTTCTAGCATGCACATGATGACTAACAATGGTTCATAGATCCAGTTCCAGGGGTTTGATATCTCCTTATGTCCTCTCCAACCATTGCACACATGGGCTTACTGATATACACACTGGCAAAATAATCTTATATTTAAATAGATAAATATTTAAAATGAATTTGACAGTAGTTTTCATATACAGAGAGGACAGAAAAAAAAATCCAAAGACAAATCTTGTGCTGTTCTTTATAAATTTTTCCTTCTGTACTTGCTTTAAAGTTGATTTCTCATTGTGCACTAAATTTAATGTTTTCCTACTAGGCAATTTTCCCCAAACACGAAATTAGTGGGAGAACCACTAACATAACTGTATCATTTTGAAGACACAGGGCTTTTAAAGTAATGGCAGGAAAACTGTGGATATAGAGTGGGTCTCTCTCTTTTTTTATTTTATTTATTTATTTATTGGCAGAAACCTAAGGCAGTGGTTTAGAATGTGTCGGTGGAAGAAAACCACTGGTTTATGGGGTTGAGGCCCAAGCAAGAGCTCTTTCAGCTATTTCTTTTTAGCTTTAACAAAACCCTGATTATCTGTGGGAAGTTGCTAAACAATGAGATTAATGTAAGGGAATTAAAAGCAAAGAAGAAGCTACTTATTGTTTGAACAAATGAATATCATGGAGAACTGACAATGAGCTGTGTCAGTCTTGGGAGCTAAGAGCCTGTCTCCATTGATTGTCTTTGCAAAATTTGACTTTCTGTTAACTGTTAATGAAAAAGCTTAAGGACTCTGAATGTCAATGTGGTGGGTACATTTGAAATGGGCCCTGAGATAGGTGTCCTTCCCATATGTACTTCATAAGGTTTCTCTCAAATCATTTAACACTACAATTAAGTAAACAGTGGTCTTAGAATAAGCTTAAGTTTGTGAATACAAAATCTATAACCACCAAGTGTTTATTCCTTGATTCTGTGCTCCACAAAATCCTGTCCTGCTGTAATTTCATTATTTTACCAGCATGCTTATAATCTAAGCTTACTTATTTATTTGCTTACTAACACTATGCATTTTACACACACACACACACACACACACACACACACACACACACACACGAAATAAAAATCTATTTGCTTGAAGCATTGAGCTAGGTGCTACCTTCCCTATCTGAAACTGCTCTAAACTTGCATGGTGCTGCAAGCCTGCAGTCCAAAATTTAGGTGGCTGTTCCAACCTCCTGTTACATACATACTGAGAACCTGTCTGTTTTTATAATGCTTTTATTGATGCTTTGTGTATTTCAGACATCATTTCTCAGTTTGGTTTAGACATATTCCCCTTTCCCTTCCCCCCACCCCACCCCAGATCATGTATTCTGCCATAACTGTCCTGCATCTTTCTCTCAGTCTTTTTTAAGTTTAGGGATTCACATTTTCCTTCTTTAATTTTATATTACTCTAAAATATGAATACACACTTTCCACACATATACAGTAATTACAGAGACTGAAAGTAAGTGGTGGATCAATTCTAGAGCCCATTAAGAGATTTACATTATAACAACATAGTTGCTTTCAGGTAAACAGAAATATAACAATAATGTTCTTCAGCTTGCTTTCATCTGGGGATTTGGTGTTAGTATCTACAAATGAGGGAGACCATTCAACACTTGTTTTTCTGGGACTGTGTTACTTCAGAAACAAAAGACACCAAATGCTGGAGAGGTTGTGGGGAAAGGGGAACACTCATCCACTGCTGGTGGGAATGTAAATGTGTACAACCACTATGGAAAGCAGTGTGGAGAACCCTTAAAAAACTCAAAATGAACCACCTGACCCAGCCATACCACTCCTGGGTATATACCCACAAGGCTCATCCTACCACAAAGATACATGCACATTCATGTTTATTGCAGCTCTCTTCACAATAGCGAAAAGCTGGAACCAACCCAAATGCCCCACAAGAGATGAGTGGATGACAAAAATGTGGTACAGCTACACAAGAACCTGTCTTAAAAAATTCTCTTAGGAAAAGTGACTGTCACTATGAGTACTACTATTACCATGAGTACAGAACACCTGAAGCGACCTGCAGGACTTCCTGGTTTACACCTGTCTATCAATTAACAATGGCAAGATGGCTGTTAGTGTGACAGATGAAAAAGTATCACTGTATGTAATTTCAACCAGAAATCTCGCCAGTTCAGCTACAAGTTGAGTAGGTGATTTCAAAGTCATGCTGTGACTGGCATCACCTGACCTTCAGACATGGGATTTACATCATACTGCAGACCCTCTTTTCAAAAGGCACAGCCATTTTCTTATACACACAAGAAAGACTTCAACACACTAATCTACGTGTATATAGTTAATAACAAAGTTTAGGAAGGATAATTATTTTAGTACATTGTGAAGTCTTGAATTATTTTAAAATGTCTTGAAATAGCTACTGGGAGTGGGAGATTCAATTTTCTTTCAGGATGTAGTCCCTGGTGGTTGATTAAGCTTGTATGGATGGCCACACAGCCAACAGTATAGCAACAGCACAAAGTGGAATGGAAAGGTTTGAAAGAGGAGGGCAGGAAGTTGGGGGTGGGTAGGTAAAAGGGGTGGAATTTGGGAGGAGTCGGGGAAGTATCATCAGATACACCGTATGAAATTTTCTTTTTTTATAATTTATTTTATTTAATAATCTAGGAAGTTTGCAGCCCTCAGTTCCAGTGCAATTTCAAGTGCAATCGGAAATTCAGGAATCTCGGTGGAGCTGTTAGTGTAGCGGACCCTGTAGGTAAAATACACGCACACTTTGAAGAGCACGTGTGAAGGGACCTCTAAAGTTGACCTCATTGGTTTCAGTCTCAGCAAACTGGCCTGGCCCACTCAGCATGGCTTTTATCGTCCCTGAAGTTAGCGCATGTTCTCTTTTCACAGTGAATTCATGCCCATCAGAAGATATTAATTTGACATACATGGCATCAGGCCCTTCACAGCTACCATAAGTTTTCTCTTCTCCATCCATTGTGTTCTTATAAAATTCTACTTTGATCCCACAGGAACTTTATTAGTTTCCCTTCTGGGTTCCGGGGCACTAGAAGGAATTACTTCCGCAGGTCACAGCCGCTTTCCTCCGCGCGGGAGGTTGGTACCTGGTGAGGCGGGAACACATTTTCCAAAAAACAATATAAAAGAAAATTTATTTGTACAGAAAATTATGTCAAGTACCTTATTTTAGATGTTGATAATTACAGATTATACTAAACCTATTTAGAAATCACCCATATAATATTAGACTTACAACATTGCCAGGATTTACAGAAAACATACATTAACTTTTTAAACAAGATAATGGGCTCCCAGGATGTGGCCCTGTGCTGTGTACTCCCCAGAGCCACTGCTCCAGTTTTCTAAAAACTATTTTTTAAAGTGTATGTGTGCATGTGTGTGAATGTGTATGAGCATGGGTGCATGGTGCCATGGTATGTGTTTGGAGACCAGAGAACCACTTTGGGTTCTTGTTTCTCTCCTTTCTCCTTGAGTTCCAAGAATTGATCTCATTGGGTTTCTTTACCTGCTGAACTACCTTGTTAGCACCAGCCTTTTCTGGCAATAAGAAATATTTTACTGTTTCTAGAACTAAAATACAATGGATATACTTCTAAACCTTGAAATTGTTTGAAAAATTATATTTAAATCAGTATCACCTCCCTACATACCACTCTGATGTATGTAATTATCTTATGCACAATTACCTATAAATGTTATGCTTCTAACTTAATTTCATCACATAAAGTTGCAACTATGTATCTTAGTTTCTGTAGAAAGATTGTTAAATTTCACATAGTATCTTTTTGGGAAAAATGAGCATAATTAAGAAGCACATGTTACCTATTTAATTAGCCCATTTGTAACCTCAGAAGAATTTGTGCTTGTGAAGAGTGTGAGGAGCTTGCCTTTAGCTAATTTAATCAGAGGATTTTTCTTGCTCATTTACATTTTTCCTTACTTATTTGGTTTAGTTTTTTTTTTAACACCAAAGTAGCTCACCAAAACATTCCAGACTATATGCTGTTGCATTATTAATATTCTGTTATAGCTGTTAAATCCTCAGTCAAGTCTAATGTTCATATCAACCCCATTTTGTTTCAAAAAGAGAGAAAGAAAGAAGCATATACCTTATATACCTTTACAACAAATAAGTATTATCAGTTGACACATCAAGGTGAATGGGGATGTCATGGAGTCTCACCTCAAGATAAAGAGCGATAGGCAATCAATGGATCCTGAGGGAAGGAGAATCATTTTTTCTCCCTGAAACTAACTCCCTGGCAGGTTATTTAATCCTCTGGGTAGCCCTAAAGACAGGTACACATAGGTACCACTAAATGGACTCAGTGAATTATATGTATATATATATATA
>VZQC01010980.1:532909-583251 GCA_009823505.1 Rhizomys pruinosus | reverse complement strand
AGGGAAAAAAGGAAAGAAAGGTCAACAATCCGTCAAAAGAACCTAGAAATTCTAGAACAAGGCAAAATTGCAATAGCACCAAGAGAACATAAGAGAACTGTTACATTGGCAGATACTTCACAGGGGAGGGAAAAAAGGAGAGTAACGTTTTAACTTTGAGAATTTCAGATGTGAACTATTGTCCAAAACAACCGCCAGTCCCTCCCTGTTCACTCCCCGTAATGGCCGAGGCCGCTGCTTTCCGCTGCCGTGATACAGTTTGATATAGATAGCAGATCTAAGAAGCTCGCTCTTCTTCTTTTTTTTTTTTTTTTTGGTCTTTTTGAGACAGGGTCTCCCTGTAGCCCCAGCTGGCCTGGAACTCACTCTGTAGACCAGGCTGGCCTTGAACTCACAGAGCTCCATATCTGCCTCTGCTCCCTGAGTGCTGGGATTAAAGGCGTGTGCCAGCACACCCGACATTATTTTCTTTCTTTAGTTTGGTCTTCCAACAGTCTAGTCTAGTATCCATTCTTTCTTATTTTCTTTTAATTTAAATTTTAAAATAGCATAATGTATAGGTGTATTTTGTTTTTTGTTGATGTTTGGGGATTTTCAGACAATATTATTTGATGGGATTTAGAACTCCTTCCTTGTTTGCCTCTACCTCCACAGGCCCCCACCCAATTTTATATATATATTTGATAAATATGGCCTGTAGAGTCATGTTTGTGTTCCTGAATGTCATTTAGTGTGAATCCGTAAATTGGATGCACCAATAGTCCCATCTCTGTAAGAAACTATCTGTCACCTTTCCAACCGCCATCAATTACCAGATATCCCTTAGGTTGTGTTAGGATTTCTAACACACTACCCCATTTCTGTGCTGGGATTTTGCCTGGTTTGAGCATGCTTAGGGCTTGTGCATACTGTCACCATGGCTTTGAATTCATATGAGTAACAGGCCAGCCTTCTGGAAGACTCTGTTTGCTTGTGGTCATCCAATCCCCTCTGCTCTTAGAATCTTTCCACCTCCTCTCCCTCCATGATCCCTGAGCATTGGAGGCGAAGGTTTGAAATAGCGTCCCATTCAGGAATAAACACTCTGTGGCCTCTTATTCTCTGCACATTGGCCAGTTGTGGGTTTTCTTGTTAATCACCATCTGCTGCAGGAAGAAGCCTCTGTGGTGACAGTTAAATGATGTAGAGGCTGCACTGATAATGTGACTCAGGGTTAAGTGACTGATAGACACTTGTTCTCTACATTTGACCAGTTCCGGAATTCAATTTATTGCAAAAAGGATTTTCTTTTTATCTCTTTGAAAAACACCTGCAATTTTCTTTTGCAACTTTCTGCATTTTCCTTTTTCTTTCAATATCCTATTTTTCGTTTACTGGATGTCTATGGTCCTTTTCATTTAAATGATCACTTTATACATGACACTCCTTGACCAGCATGTATATTTCTCAAGATGTTTCCCTCCCAAGTTTCACAGAGAGAAGTGAAGTCTGACAGGAAGGCAGAAGACCTAGAACAGTTTATTTCCCCTTTTCTAGGTCCTTTGTTTTTTTATGATTTATTTATTATTTTTATTTGTGAATCTCTTTGCAACATGAGAGTACAAGTGCCCAGGGAGGCCAAAAGAGGGTGTCAAGTCCCCTGAAATTGGAACTACAGGTGGTAGTCAACTACCTGAGGTAGGCATGGGGATCTGAACCTGGGTCCTCTACAAGGCCAAGCAATTGCTCCGAACTGCTGAGTCCTCAATGCAGCCCCACCATCATTTGTTTTTAAATGCTCATAAGGTTGATTTAACCTGGTGTGGCATACAATTGGAATTCCAGCACTTGGAAGTTTTAGGCAGGAAGATCAAGATTTCTGCCAGAAGCTAGCCTCAGCTACATAAGGAGTTTGAGGCCATCCCATCATACATAGCAAGTTTCTCTCTCAAGAAGTAAACAGAAAGCTCAAACCAAAGAACTGTGAATTTGGTGTTCAGAGGTAAAGAATTGATTGGACACACAGCATATAAGGCTGGCTTGCAGATGGCTGGCATAGCTCAGAGTACAGAGATGTACTTTCTAGAGTTTACCATCTTGAGCTAATCATCACAGAGCACAGTCACCCCATCTACACTAGAGGAATATGTAATATAAACTGGAGAGTTGCATGTTGCAACTTGTAGATTATCCCACTATTTTTTAAATTTGTTCTTATTATCTCTAATCTCAACAACTGCGTGTGATTCCATAAAGTTCTAAATCTCTTTTGCTTAGCATTAAAATTAATGTGTGTTAAAAAGAGAGAATTACTGTAAGAGTTGGTGAGAGGTTAAAAATGATAAAAGAAGTGTATTGTTGTATCTTTAAACAAATGTCTTTAATCTGATCTCTCACTCTTTATTATTTACCAGAAACTGCTGCCTTAATTTTTGAGTAATTTTGTGGTCTGCCAGTAAGGGGTGCTGCTTGGCTTCCTGTCTGTTTCTTCTGAGCCCCTCTGGGGCTGGCATTTTCAACACACTATGTAGATGTGGATGTATCCATCTATGTTCCTTTTATCCAAAATTCTCAACATCTCTCACATCTTTCAGATGCTGAGACTATTCTTTCTCACTTAAATGTGGAAAAATGTGCCAGCGTGTGTGTGTGTGTGTGTGTGTGTGTGTGTGTGTAAGAGACAGAGCCTGAGAGACAGAGACAGAAGACAGAGAGAGGAGTTTATATGTGTAACCTCTGCCCAGCATGTCCTCTTTTGTTTTGCTTGCACTTCACTGTCTTTCTTAAGATAGCAAAGTATTCTTGAGAGAAAATGTCTGCTTGCTTCTTATGGAATTCAAATCTAATTGGTCCTTCACTGTGATAAAGTCCACCCTCAAATGAAAGTATCATTTTGGATCCCTTCTTCCATTAAGTCACGTAGCCAAGTACACCAGAACATTGGCTTTCGTCCTGTGGAATTGTGTGAGAAGATTCTGTAGTCCTTGCATTCGGCCACTCGGGAGAATTACTGCCACTGTGACTCCCTGAGCTTCAGATATCACTAATACTCATGAAAGTACTGTTATCATCAATCAAGAGCATAAATGTTCCACTTAAATGGATAAAACTGAGTAAGAATTTTGAAGGAGGGGGTAGAACTCTGCTTTGTTGCTTCTGAGCTGAGATATGAAACCTTTTTCTTTCACACCCAAACATTTTCTAGTGTTCTAAAGTAAATTGTAACTGGCCACTGAACAAGTAAACTACTCAAAGGAAAAGTCATTTTTACAGAATAGGTATTTCTCAACTTGGTATAGGGGGAGAACATACTATTTAGAAAACAAATGCCACCTGATAATGGTTAACCCCTACCTTAAAAAAATAATTCTGGCCAGGTGTGGTGGCACATGCCTTTAGTCCCAGCACTCAGGAGGCAGAGCCAGGCAGATCTCTGCGAGTTCACAACCAGCCTGGTCTACAGAGTGAGTTCTACAACAGCTGGAACTACAGGGAGACCCTGTCTCAAAAAGACAAAAAAAGTCTGATACTTTGAGGTAAGTAGTTCTAATCTGAAAAAAAAAATCACATAATGATAAGAACTCAGGTTGACTGTCAGCAGTAAATGAAAAGATAATTAGGTTTTCAATGTCTGCCACTTTACTGAATTCTTGGTTTTAATTTATTCAGAAAATGCAAGACATCCCTGTGATCATATGGATGTGCACTATAGACATCTCTGTGATTATATGGACATGCACTGTAGACATCTCTGTGATCATATGGACATGCACTATAGACATCTCTGTGATCATATGGACATGCACTATAGACATATCTGTGATCATATGGACATGCACTATTTACTGCAGAAATGAGAGAAAAATTCTGAATGAAAAGGGAGAAAAAAATCTGGTTTTATTTCACAAACTCAAAAAATAAATTACCTTAAAGCTCACTTTCAAAAAGTCTCTGGCCAAAATTTCCCACACAATCCCTTAAAAACAACCTGTTACCTTGATTAATAACAGATAATGAAAGGTTGTGTTGAAAACATTATATTTAGTTTTATTCCATGCACTGATGTGTTCCATTATAGGAGGTAAGATTGCTACAAATATTTAGAAGTACAATACAGACACATTTTGCTTCATGAACATAAGCATCTCAAAGAGATGGTTCATTAACAACACCATAGCAGTGTGATTATGCCAGGAGGCATTCAAATCCTATTATTAGAGGAAAGTTCATAAGGAATGCTACGTAACTCTTGCTTTTGTAGCATCCCAAGCTAGCCACAGTCATCACTTCCTCACTGTAGCCATCTACAGTTCTCGCCTTCCTGACATCTACATTAAGAACTTTTTATGTGACAGTAAACCTCTCTAATTAAAAAATCTTTAATTTATTGATTTTATTTTATGTGTATGAATGTATTACCTGCATGTATATAAATGCACCTGTGTCATGTAATGCCTCTGGAAGCCAGAAGAGGGAGTTGGAGCCCCTGGAACTGACTGGAGTTTTGGATGGTTGTTAGGTGCCCTGTGCATGCTAGCAATCAAACCTGAGTCCTCCATAAGGGCAGCCAGTGCTCTGAACCATGGAGACATCTCTCCAACCCCTAATTATTTAGATAAAAGAACATGCTATTGTCCTGGAGGATGTGAGTTATTATTATTTAGTGGTAGCACCACTGACAACATTGTAAAACAAAAGGAGCCACATATACTAATGCAACTAAAGTCAGTAGATACTGGCATTATTATTTGATATATGGAATGTAGGAATGAGAAGTTTAGAGGAGACAGGTGGAATGTGGTTTCAGACAAGATAAGCTGGAGGTTCATTTTAACATTAAATAACTGTTTGTAATGCACAATTAGAATTCCCAAGAGATATCTAGGCTGAGTCTGTCTAAACAATGATATTAGCTTAGCAGTACCAAACAGAAATACCCTTAATCAGAGCACTTAAGCAAGATGGAAATCTACTTCATGCTAATGGAAGCAACTTAGAGATAGATGATGTGGATTCACATGAACTCTGCCAAGTCACTAAAGCACTATCCAGAAGTCCTCTCTGCTTGTGATACTGTTTCAGCAAGATGCAAAGTGTCATATGAAAATGTGCCATCATAACAGTGTCCTCAGTAAGAAAATGAAGGAAGAAAGAAATCATGTTCCTTAACTTTTTTTTATTTTTATTTAATTTTTATATGTATGAATGTCCTGTCTGCATGTAGATCTGTGCACCCGTGTCATGCAATGCCACGGAGGTCAGAAGAGGGCATCAGATTCCCCTAGAACTGGAGTTAAAGATGGTTCTCAGCCACCATGTGGGTGCTGAGGATCGAACCCAGGTCCTCTGCAAGAGCAGTCAGCGCTCTTAACCATTAGGCCATCTCTCCAGCCCCATGTTCCTTAACTTTTAAAGAGTATTCACCCACCTCCAACAATCTGTTTAGCTCTCTTCAGTGAGAAGTTAGTTGTTATACACTGAGTGATTAACGAGCCTTGGGGATGTAGTCCTTGATCTATGTGGATGATAACATGAAAAAATACACATCAACTTTCAGTTCCATGATTAAAAATAAGGACATACAAATGGAATATTTACTTGACAGTTAAAAGCCAAGTCACTGGCTGGTAATTATATTTTGAAATGTTGATGCATGCGAACCATAACAAGTATGTTATAATCCTTTTTTTTAAATCAGAATTTTGGAATGAGCAATGAATATAGGTGAGGTAGTAAGAAATATAGCAGCTAATACTTTGAGGATTTTGAATTAGGGTTTTGAAAAGGATAGGACCTTAGATGTTTTGGTTTGTGGAAGAGGAAGTTGTAATTAAAGTGGAGTAAGAGATGGAGGATATATTGAGGGAGATAACCAATCAATACTTTTTAAATGATAGTATATATTGGTTCTCTGCCAAAAGATTTTATGTGTACCATTTCTTTGGTAAAGTTATCATTACTCCATTCATTTCATAAATGAACAAATGTAGGTAATCAAATCAATAATCAAAATGGTAACAGTGACTGTTAAAATTAGCCTTTTAAAATTGGGGCTTTGTTTCAACCCATAATTGTAATGTGCCTGCTCACCTCTCCATTAGGAAGATCTTGGCATAGTGAACTACAATCAGACTTACTGCTTCTATCTATGTGTGCATAAGTGTGTGGGTGCATGTGTCTATGTGTTCATGTATGGAAGCCAGAGGAGAGGATCATTGCTGAGTGTCTGGCTTTATCGTGTTCCACCTTTTTGTTTTGTTTTAACTCCAGCTGGCCTGGATGACACTATGTAAAACTTGATTTCACAGAGATCCTCCTGCCTCTGACTTCCAAGTCCAGGGATTGAAGGCATGTTATCTTTTGAGACAGGGATTTACACTGAAACTAGAGGTTGCCTAGACTGACTGGCCAGCAAGCCCTGTTTACAACTCCCAGTACTGGGATTGCGGTTGTTTGTACACTACAACTCCAGGCTTTTTAAGAGGCCATTAGGGATCTGAGCTTAGATCCTTATGTTTGGCAACATGTACAGTATCCACTGTTCCGTACCCCTAACACACTTACTGCTTTTTGAAAAATAATTATGAATTTAAGACAATAAAATTGCATACATGGTACTGGTCAAACAAACAAATGTTGAGTAAAGCTTTAGTGAGAAGTAAAGATAATGTTTTAAGAATGACAGACTTCAGAACAGTTTTACTTAGAAAGTGCATCACGCAGTCAAGGAACATATTTCTAAAGCACAGGCTGATTATCATATTTTTTCATTGACAAAATTTTTTTAAATATTTAAAATTATAACTGATTCCCCTCAAAATAACCTTCTCAAGAAGAAGCCAGATGAAAGAGTATGCAGTGAATACATACAATGAATGTGTATGGCACAATTGGCCAACTACCACAATAACACACAGGCGTTCTGGGCTTTGGGGAGAAAGGATAATGGAAAGAAGAAACATAGAAATCAATTTCAGGTAGTTTTCAGTTTTGTAAAAATGTATTCATAAAGATACTGAAAGAAAGAGCTTGGGATATTGAGAATTAGGTGAACTGAGGACCTCTACAATTCTACGAGTGAAAAATATGAAAGAAATAGGTTTCATGGTAGAAGAAAAGACAAAAATGGTAGAAAGTGTAAGGAAAAGTGAAGGACAGAGCAGCTGCTTAGGGACAGTGAAGCACCATGCAGGAGAGGCACAGGAGCCCTGTCCGAATTCTGCCTTACGTGCACGCTTATTTCTTCAGCTGTGCTCCGAGTCAACATCCTTCTTGAAGTCTCTTCCTTGCATGGTCTGCCGGAAGCCTCGCCCTCTGCGGTTCCCTTTTCTCTCTGGGAATGTTCCCCTTCACTGTTCCAAGTTGGCTTGTTCTTACAGCCTTTAGAAACTTGAAGTCTGAAATGACTCATGGATTTTGGGAGGGAAAGGAAGTCATTTGAGGCATCCTGTGGACTGGAGAAGATGATTGCAATGAAACAGAAGCTACTGAGACTTTTGTGGCAAATGTCCTTAGTAGTATCAGTAGCGCTGGGAAACCCTTGACAATCTTGAGCCACTGCGTCCTGGCACTGGAGATGTCAAGTAAGGAAGATTTATCTATCACTGTGTGGATGAAAATATTAGAAAGACTGAGTTCTTTATGATATTTCTCAGAGCCAGGAGGGCTTACCCCATTTTTTGAACTGCTTGGGAAATAATAGAACACTCATATGTTTTATGGTTATAGCTTTAAGGGTTCGAGTTTTCTGAGGTTCTTTGGTTGATCTTTGAAGAACATTGGAGACCCCTGAGTTTGCCTCTGATGCTACACAAATGACTATTATTTTATGTAGGGGTCATCTTGGTTCATACTGACAATGATGAGAGTCTCTGTTGAAATTATGAGATCTCTTCATGTGTTATTATTTATTTATTTATTTATTTATTTATTTATTTATTTATGTTTTCTTCTTTTGCCTGCTTGTGTATAAGGCCAGAAGAGGTCATCAGATCCTCTGTAACTAGAGTTACAGGCAGTTGTTAGCTACCATGTGGGTTCTGGGAAGCAAACTCTGGTCCTCTGCAAAAGCAGCCAGTGTGTTTAATAACTAAACCATCTCTCCAGCCCTGCTATCATGGTTTTGTTTTGGTTTTATTTTGAGAGCTCTGTTAGGGAGTCCTGTGCTCCTGGTTTCTTTGATGGTTACACCTTGTCCCAGTCAGGCAACATCATGACCCATATCTAAATAGGAATTTATCTCTAGTGTAACAGATGCTTGTGATACAAGGTCATATGGCTAAAATTTAACTTTTAATGTATTTAGTTATTTATTATTTGCTTCTTTTGATAGCATTATTCCACTATGTGGCCTATACGCTCCTTGATCTCTTAATCCTCTGGCCTTAGCTTCCCAAGAGCTGGGATTATAGGTTTCCACCACCATACCCACCACCCTAGTTTTTGAACTTATTAGTAATTGTAGAAACTGATGCTGAAATTTTGCACTCACCATTGTCTGCCTTGATTTGTTTTTCGGTATAACATTCTCCTCTTCATTTATAGTTTTACTTTATGCAGTTGTAACTTCAAATTGAAAATATAAATCGTACAGTGTTACAAGTGAATAGTTAATAAATTTGAAGTTACATTCTCGTTCTCTTCTAATCACATCTTCAAGCTCAGATCATGAATCATCTGTGTGCCCAGTGTGTCCATGCTGAATGTTCCTCCACACATTCTCAGATTTAAGAGCTGGCTTGACTGGAAGCTCTAACATAGTGGCAAAGCTCTATGGTGCAGTGTGTGAGCTGTGTGCACTGATCACCTCACATCATCTCACCATGCAGGGATCTGCCTCATCTCACATGATCACAAGAGGGTTGTGTATAGAGCAACAAAATACTTTGAGTGACAGGAACCACATCCAATTAAGTTTTAGAGCACAACTGTCCTATTTTATTATTAACTGTTAATCCCTTACTGTGCCTAAGGATTCATATATATGTATTTATTTTACTATATTTCACTATACATATATACATGTATAGAGTTTCATACTGTTTGTGGTATCGGGCATTAATTGAAGGGATTTTAGAATATACCCTCCCTGTTGTGAGCAATGACAGACAAATGAAACAATTCCATGTCTAGGTTAGTTTGCTGGGTTTACCGGGGTTACTTAAGGAACATAGATGACTCAACAAAAGCTTTGTCTCTGCAAAGTCCTCCCCAGCACACAGGATAACTCACAAAAGCAGCACCCCGAGCTGCACCCCAGCACGGAGTATAACTCATAAAAGCTGTACCCCAGACTCCACCCCAGAATGGAGGATAACTCCCAAAAGCTGCACCCCAGACTCCACCCCAGCATGGTGGATAATTCCCAAAATCTGTACCCCAGACTCCACCCCAGCATGGAGGATAACTCATAAAAGCTGTACCCCAGACTCCACCCCAGCATGGAGTATAACTCATAAAAGCTGTACCCCAGACTCCACCCCAGCATGGAGGATAACTCCCAAAAGCTGTACCCCAGACTCCACCCCAGCACCGAGGATAACTCATAAAAGATGTACCCCAGACTCCACCCCAGCACTGAGGATAACTCACAAAAGCTGTACCCCAGACTCCACCCCAGCACCGAGGATAACTCATAAAAGCTGTACCCCAGACTCCATCCCAGCATGGAGGATAACTTCCAAAAGCTGTACCCCAGACTCCACCCCAGCACGGAGGATAACTCATAAAAGCTGTACCCCAGACTCCACCCCAGCACGGAAGATAACTCATAAAAGCTGTACACCAGACTCCACCCCAGCATGGAGGATAACTCATAAAAGCTGCACCCCAGACTCCGCCCCAGCACTGAGGATAACTCACAAAAGCTTCACCCCAGATTCCACCCAAGCTGCACCCCAGACTCCACCCCAGCTGTACCCCAGACCCCACCCCAGCACTGAGGATAACTCACAAAAGCGGCACCCCAGACTCCACCCCAGCTGCACCCCAGACCCCACCCCAGCATGGAGGATAACTCATAAAAGCTGTACCCCAGACTCCACCACAGCACAGAGGATAACTCACAAAAGCTGTACCCCAGACCCCACCCCAGCACAGAGGATAACTCATAAAAGCTGCACCCCAAGCTCCACCCCAGCACAGATGATAACTCCCAAAAGCTGCGTCCATGACAAAGCCTGTACAATTTGCTGGCAGCTCGGCTGGTGGAGGAGTGTCTTCTCAGCATTCAATGCTGCTCCTACAACCTTCAGGAGGAGCTTTGCATATCTTGTAAGTTTAAGGAGCTCCACTAGACTTCAGTTTATTTACTTCCCAAGTCTTTTAAGCTTCATTTACCTTATGAGTCTCAAGGAAAATCCCTCCAGGAGGGAATATTTCAGTTAGAAGGAAATTTCTACAGAACACCCCTTCATGCATAAGGAGTGACTACCATTTTTTTAGATAAGTGTATCAAGCCTTATTAATGTGGTGTCTATATATACTATTCACTTTACAGGCAGTGTGCTCCTTGGGATTTTTCTTTCCTTTTGTCTTATTTTCTTTTTCATGGAAATCTTGTGTAGATTTCACTTCCTGCTTGTAACAAGAGCAACAGACATGGACTTGAGTCCATTTCCTCTGTTTCTTGTTGCTTACCTCTTAGTACCCATAGGCTGTTCAACAGCTTTCAGCTGGACTTGAACTTGGCTCTTTTTCTAGCATGACTGATGCTTGACCACTCTGTTTCTTCATGCAAACATCTCTTTCTCAGTTTCTCTTTTAAATGCATCTTATATATAACAGTATCATTATTTATAGTTTCTTTTTAAATAAAATATTTTATTGATGTTTTGTGTATTTCATACATAATTTCTCAGTCCAATTTAGACTCATCTCCTTTTCCATATTCCCCCCACCACCCCAGTTCATGCATTCTGCAGTACATGTCTTGTATGTTTTTCTCAGTTTTTCTCTGCAGAGGTTTATTGTTTGGGCAGAAGTTAACTGTTTCAGTCAGTTCTTTGACCCAGTCCTTTTGTCATTGTTTTTCTCTCCCATTTGTATTGCTCCAAAATATGCCTATATATAGACATCACATAAAAGTTATGATCTTTGAAAAAAAAACTTTATGCTAATTCCAAAATATGTTTAGGAGTTCATATTTCTCAATTTAATTTTTATATTACTCTAAAATATGAATACATACTCTCCATCCGTATACCACAATTACAAAGTCTGAAAATAAGTGATAAGTTAATTCTAGAGCCTGTTAAGGGATTCACATTATAACAATACAGTTCCTTTCAGTTAAAAAGAAATATAACATTAACATTGCTCAGCTTGCTTTACAACTAGGTACTTGGTGATAGCATCCACGAAAGAGGGATGATCATTGGTTGTTTGTTTTTCTGGGACTGTTACTTCACTTAGCATAATGGCTTCCAGTTCCATCTATTTACCTGCAAAGTTCATGATGTCATCTTTGTTTACTGCTGCATAGAATTCCATTGTGTAGATGTACCACAGTTTCTCTATCCATTCTTCATTTGAGGGACACTTGGGTTGCTTCCAGCTCTTTGCTATTGTGAAGAGAGCTGCAATAAACATAGATATGCATGCATCTCTTCAGTAGGATGAGTCTTGTGGGGATATATGCAGGAGTGCTATGACTGGGTCAGATGATAGGCTTGTTTTCAGTTTCTTGAGAGTTCTCCACACTGCTTTCCATAGGGGTTGCATGAGTTTGCATTCCCACCAGCAGTGGATGAGTGTTCTCCTTTCCCCACAATCTCTCCAGCATTTTGTATCCTTTGTTTTCTGGATCATAGCTAGTCTTACTGGAGTAAGATGAAATCTCAAGGTGATTTTAATTTGCATTTCCTTAATTATTAGTGATGTTGAACACTTTTAAAGATGTTTCTTACCCATTTTTACTTTTTCATTTGTGAAGTCTCTATTCAGCTCTTTACTCCATCTTTTGAGTGGGTAATTTGTTTTATTCCTCCTTTGTTTTTTGAATAGTTTATGCACTCTGGATGCTAATGCTTTATCAGATGTATCCTCCCACTCTGTGGGTTTTCTCTTCACTTCTTTGATTGTTTCTTTGCTGTACAGAAACTCTTGAGTTTAATAAGGTACCTTTCCTCAGTTGTTGACCTTATTGTTTGAGCAGCTGCTGTCTGATTTAGAAAGTCTTTTCCTACACCTATGTCTTGTAGGTGACTACCAACGTTTTATTCTCTCATTTTCAGAATTTTGGGTTTCACATTCTTTGATCCATTTGGAGTTGATTTTTGTACATGGCTAGAGGTAGGGGTTTAGTTTTTTTCTTCTACAAGTGGTGACATCATTTGTTGAAGATGCTGTCTTCCTCCATTGAGTCTTCTTGGCTGGCTGCTTTGTCAAATATGAGATGGCTGTAATTGGATGTGCTCAGGTTCAGATCCTCAGTTTTGTTCCATTGATCTACAGGTCTGGTTTTGTTCCAATATCAGGCTGTTTTATGACTATAACCTTGAAGTCTGGTATGGTAATCTTCCCTGTGTTGCTTTTTTTTTTTGCTCAGGGTTGCTTTGTCTATCCAGGGTCTTTTGTTTCTCCATATAAACTTTACAGTTTCTTCAACATCTTTTAAATTATTCTTTCATCAAATATTTTTGTTAAACATCTGTGAACTCCGTTATCTCTATTGATTTCTCACTTGGACAACAAACAGGGCAGTTGTCCTAGTTTCCTTTTTCTGCTAGTGCCCACGGGCTTCTAGCTCTAGGCTTCTAATGGTGGCCTTTCTCAGGACACAGAATAGGACACAGTAGGGACAATGGAGTGGGCAGGGTAAAGGGTTCAGCAAAGAGAAAAGCAAATCCAGGAAAGGAGAATTAGATGCTTATGATGTTAACTAACATAGATTAAGAATACCACTGCTTTTCAAATAACCTAAAAAACTGTTTCGCCGGGCGTGGTGGTGCATGCCTTTAATCCTAGCACTCGGGAGGCAGAGGCAGGCAGATCTTTGTGAGTTCAAGGCCAGCCTGGTCTACAGAGTGAGTTCCAGGTCAGCTGGGGCTACAGGGAGACCCTGTCTGGAAAAGATCAAAAACAAAAAAAACTGTTTCATCAGAAAGAGAATCATTGCTTCAATTTTATATTTCTTTCTTTTAAATTTGATATCTATCTCATAAATAAAGATTTAAATTAGTCATAGCTAGCTAATAGCTTTGATAATGTTTTCATAAGTTTGTTTGAATATATCATGAACTTGTGTGTTGTGGGGTGAGTACATTGGTAGGTGATTTTACTTTTTAGGTCTGTGATNCCTCATGATCTCTGATCTTTGTGATCTCTGTTGAAGGAATTTTGATGAGATACACACAATATAGTGTTGAAGATACTGAGTTTATTGCTATGTAGAAAGAAGCATATTCTTGTGTCGTAAGAAAGGACAGTGGCCAAAGAGTCCATTGGAGAGCAGAACACAATCTCATGGGGAGAGGAGACAGGCCATAGAGACAATTGTTCCACTTTACAGTTGAGGGAAAGTGTTATGTATTATTTCTAAAAGGGCACTTCCTTATAACAAAACTGACACGTTTACTTAGATTGACTCTCACAGAGGATAACAATAGATCCTTGTTCTTTTTCAGAAAGCTTATAAGGTTAAGGGCTTTTGGAACTAAATTTATATATTTTTTAGCTTTTATGTTTTCTGCATATATGTGTGGGGGATTTGTGCATATGGCTACATTGTTTGCATTGGTCAGAAAAGAGTGTCAGATACAGCTGGAACTGTCCTGTTATTAACAGCCTGACATGGGTTCTGAGAACTGAACTCAGGTCCTCTGAAGAAGCAGGAAGTGCTTTTAACTGCTAAGTTATCTCTCTGGCTCCTGGACCCTGATTAAAATAGTCATCAATTAGTGACTTTTGGGCATTTCAAGAAGTCCTGTCTCCTTCTAAGACCAGAGCTCCAGCTCAGGTTGTACTCCTGTGATCAGTCGGCAGCTTCTCTGATTGTTAATGCAGGCAGTTGGTTGTGAGGGTGGACCCAGTCCCAATGTCCTCTAATCCAGTCTATATCTGACTATCTTCCTAACACCTATAACTGGAGCTCACCCAGTCAAGAAAATCTCTGCTAGGGATGATTACATTCACGAGACTTATAGCAAGTTCTTCCTGGCTCATTGATAAATACTGCAAGTCTTAAGTATTTTGAATTTTAGACAAATAAAATAACGTTATGTTGAGTTTTATTTTGTTTCAGGCTACTTTCAGCTGGCATTATAAGAATTATATATATGTATGTATATATATAATATATATATCTATAATCGTATGTGTGGTGGTTGAATGATAGTGTCCCTTCATAGGCTTTAAGTATTCAGACATTTTGTCTCCAGTTGGTGGCAACTGATTCTTGGAGGTCGTATAAAGTGTGCCCGGCTTGAGGAGTATGTCACTCTGGGGGCAGGCTAGTGGTTTTTAACAAGCCTTAGTCTCCAGTCTCTCTCTCTCATCTCTGCTTCCTGTGCTACATTGCGAGATGTGACTCACTTGCTGCTCCAGCCCCGCCACCATGCTTCCCGCCACAAAGGGACTCTGAATTCCCTGGACCGTCAATCGTAAGCTCAAATAAACTTCCTTTATAAGTTGCCTTCGCTCATGGTGTTTTTAATCACAGCAACAAAAGTGACTAATACATAGGTGTCATATATATATATATATTATATATATATATAAAGTATATATATCTGAAGTGTAGCTGTGGGTTCATTTATTTTTGTCTCAAGTACTTATTATATATTTTACTCTTGTACATGCCTATTAGTATTAGATTCTATTGAAGGCTATCACTGACACTATAAATGATTTCATATCTTTGTCTTGGTATAACTGTGTAGCTTTACGGAAGACATAAGCTCATGAGAAGATGAAAAGTACACTTCCTAGCAGTGTAGTAATGATCCTCTCATCAGCTATGTGCAAGTTCCATTGCTCTCTCCTGCATACTTGCCTCACTGTCAGATGAAACTCAGTTTTCTGCTACTTTGATCACCATGCAGTCATGCCCTGTGCTGATTTTCATCTACTGCTTCAGAATCATCGGTTACACTTGATATTGTTTCCTTTCTTCCTTTTCTTTGTATTCCTTTTATCTTTCATGTCTTTTCCCAACGTGTTCCTTTTCCTTTTGTGTAGGTTTCCCTTCCGTTTTTTCTTCTTTCGCTCTCCCTCTGCCTCCCCCAGTCTGCCTTCCTCCCTCCTTCCCCCATCTTCCCTCTCTCTCCTCTGCAGTTCTTTCTCCTTCTCTGTTCCCTTCCTCCCCTCCTCCCCCTCTCCTTTCATGTTCTCTTTTTCTTTTTCCTTTCTTTTTGTTTTCTTTCTTTTTCCTTTTCCTTTTCTCTTTTGCAGTCCCAGGGATGAAAGGCAGCATCTTTTGTGTCCTAACATCAGCAAGATATGCTGGAAACCAGAGCTTGGATATATTTTCATAATTTTATTGGTTGTTGTATATTGTATATCCTTTCTATGCCATTGAAATTAGGTATTTTTCTTAATTCAAATTTTGGGGTTTCTTCTCATTGTCCTTGTACCGTGTTGGTATTCGTTGTAGATATCCATATTGATTCGTACACATGTGGAGAACTCTTCCTCTCCTGCTACTGGTGTCCTATTCTCCTTTTTTCAATAATTATACATTTGTGACTTTCATACAATCATCTTGATCAATCTTTACGATTAGCCCTACCCACCCGTATAGCTATCCATTTTGTCATATCTACTAAGGCTAGTGATTCAGTTTGTTTCTCGTCTGAGATGGTCGTCTTTTTTTTTTTTGGGGGGTGGGTCTGTTGGGGGGGGTTCCGTTTTTTTTTTGTTGTTCCAGTCTGTCTGGACTTGCTCATGTAGAGCCAGACTGGTCTTGAACTCACAAATATCCCACCTGTCGCTCTGCCTCCCAAGGTGGCAGAAGATTAAAGGCAGGCCCCAGGTGAGTTCATCTCACGGGACCTGGTTGGGCTATAAGAAGAACAACGCTCCAACCCATCAGTGAATCAGCTACCAGCAGTCCGCTCGTTATATTGTAGCCGCCTCAATGCCAATTTCCCCAGCTTCTATGCGGATTGTTTTGTGACTGCTTAGATTTGTATGGTCCTTGTGCATGCTCTGTCATTACTGTAAGCTCATGTGAGCAAGTCCGAAGGATCCTGGGTATCGTGTTTCCTCTGGTTGTTGTCATCCACCACCTCTGCCCTTACAATCTTTTGACCCCTCTTCTGCACAATGGTCCCTGAGACCCGTGAGTAGTGAGGTGTTAATATGTGACTGTCCAGGACAACCATGTTCCTGCAGAATCCATTCTCTCTCTCTGTGCTTTGGCAGTTGTAGCTTCTGTTGGTAATTGTCTTGTTTTTATAAGAGGAATTTTTGGTGAAGTTGTGAGCTTATGTTAAGGTTCTATTGTAGATGTCTCATGTAGGATTGGGCAGCTCACAGACACATATCTTCTGTGTTTGACCCCTTGTGGAACTCTGCTAGTGTCCATCTGTTGAAAAGGAAGCTTCTTTAGCAGACTGTGAGAGGTACACTTTTGTGTAAATATAAGGATTCATATTTAGCATACAGATTACATTTATCTAGGAATGTGACGCAATGTAAGGGTTTTCTATAGGATCTAAGACCTCTCTGGTCATGTGTATTTAGCTAGTTTACACTACCACACACGAGTTCTCTTCTATTCAGCAGTCTTTAGATTTAAATAGACAGCTGTGGATAACCCCCAACAAGTGCCATTAATGTGCCAAAAGAGATGGTGTGCTGTGCCATTGTTGCTGCTGTTAAGCTAAAGCTGAGGTTGGACTATTGATTGATTTTTGTCTCATAGTATCCTTTTGAACTATGAGAGATGCTCTTCAGGGAGAAGGTATCCAGGTCAGCTCCAGTTCCAATGCCCCATGTCCTTCACTGACGTATGTCCTGTCTTCAGAAATAGGGACTTACCTTCAATTCAGGGATGAAATTAAGGCTGTGCAATAGCCTGTATAATTTTGGAGTCTCTTCTTCATCTACTGTGACCAACAATTTGGAGGTAGGATTGTACAGTCTGACACTGTGTTACTCATGTATAGCCTCGAGGTGTGCAAATGCACTTTTTTGGTGTACACTAGTTGTTTTGTGTTATTTTTTCAGTAAGAGCTTTTGAACTAATACATTTGCCTCTGTTTTGCTCAACACCACGTAAGCAATATTTACCTTTCCCTAGCTGGTCCCCTGTCTACCCTCCCCCTCCTCGCTTCCCTAATTAATGTACCCCAAAGTTAGAGATTTCCCCTTGAAAGACCTTCTCCCCTTTGTGTGTGTGTGTTTATTCTGCATATATCAGCAGCTTAAACCATTCCTTGACAGACAACATTCTTTTAAAAGATATTTTAATTGAGTCTTTTGTGGCATTTCATATAATAGACCGTCATCAAATTAGGAGCCCCACCCCACGCCACTCACACCCCAGCCCCCACTGATTTCATAGCATCAGGGCAAACTTTCACATGTGAAGTAGGTCCTGTCCAATCAAACATTTGTACCGCAGATATCCTTCAGTGCAAGTTGATCCTCTGTGTCTTCTCAGACTACACTAGCCTCTCCTTTAAAGACATTACTCCTACCACGAATCATTGCAACATTCGGCAATCAGGAACCAGGGTTTGCCCCAGTTAGCACTGGTCTGCTCACATTTCCCCATTTTCTACGATTTTCCATCTGACTTGACCGTTGCCATGTGGTCTTATTCGCATGCTGTCAGCAGTTTCAAGTTCACACGATAAAGAGTAAGTTCCCAGTGTCTGAAACCGGTTTTTCTGTTCATGAACAACCTTAGCTCTTACAACCTTCCTGTCCTCTTCCTCCACAATGGTCCGCTGACAATGGATGAGGTGGAGGTAATATAAGTAGTCCTACTCTGGCAAGTCATACCGTGCAGTCTCTTATTATCTAAAAGTGAGCCAGATGTGGCCATCTGTGTGTATCATACTCTATCATATGAGGAAGTTTCACTATGAAAGTTAGGGAATCATTAGATTCTCTCTGCCCTCCTGTTTCCTATGTCCATGAGCTAACATGAGAGAGTCCCAAGGCAGAGTGTGTCATTAGGCCTGGGAATCTCTTAGACATATATTCACTGTGTGTGAACTAGTTGTGGAAACCCTGTGATAGCCTCCATCTGTTCAAAAAGAATGTTTCTTTGATGAGTAGTGTGTGGTAGAACGTGTCTCTTATATAAAGGATGGTATTTAGGATACAGTGAGGAATTACATTTTTCTAGTTATATGACAGAGAAATGAGTTTTCTCTAGAATCTATAACCTAGATTTCGTAGTTTAGTGAGGTCCCACTTGGTTATTGTCTCAGTGCAGGGTATCAGGCAGTGTGGGCTAAGAGTATGTAGTAGAACTGTGACAGAAAACAGGATCTGGCTTGTGGCCAAAGCTAGAAACGGGGACCCAGTGTCACAATTGGGCTTGCTCAGACTAAGAATCAAGGTCAGCCTGGCACATGCCTTTAAATGAGGTTGTATAATGTGTGGTTTGTGATCAAGTCTTGTTTGTTGGGAATAATTCCCTAACTTTATGATATAATAATTCTAACATGTGACATGTTCAGGTTTCTTTGGAGGCTAGTATTTGTTCATTTTTACCTGCTGGGCAGGGTTCTATTGGGTCAAATGAGCATGCAGCAGCTTTGATTTCAGGTTGGTGTGCTGGGATTGGAGAAAGGGACTCCCCTCACCACACCAAATGGTACTCAAATATCTACTTCAAGGAAAAGTTATTTGTTACTAAATATTCATATATATTATTTCATCAAGTTTATCTGAAGAAAGTATTCATACATAATCCATCTCGACCAGTTTGATTAAGAGTACTATGAGACTTGAAGACTTCAAGGGCACAGTTCAAGGACAAACTGGGAATAAGGGAAGATGGAAACTCAAGTGCAACTTTCTTTGACTTTCCTTTGATGTGTCCTTTTAAAGGCAATTTTAAGTTTTAGACGGACGGATTCACTTATTTTAATTTGCATCATCACTCACAAATGAAAGTACTCTCCTCTCATTTAAATACATCTGGATTTCTTCCTGTGAGCATTTCTTGAGTAACCCAGATTCAAATAGAATGATTTACTTTTCGAAATCCTTTGGAAGTCATCTTTCAGTTTCTAGATATTAAATAATAAATTTCATTTTTAACACCTTTGAGGTAGTCCCTTCAGGGACTCTTTTTAGCAAAGCTTTGTTGTAGCTTGCACCTAAAATGTTCCTAAGCATCTTGTGTGGGAGATTTTCTCACCAGCCTGTGTGACACCAGGAGGTGGGTGAGTCTTTGGTGGGAGGTGGGGGGAATTTAGAGCATTGGTGATATGTTCTTAACAGGGATTTGGGGATGGGTGCTTCCCCCATTTCCTTGCCTTGGCTTCATAGATTGGGAACTGTGGTCCATCACAAGCACTCTTCCCTGGAGCTCTGCTTCAGCATGGACTCAAAGATCTGGGAACTGTTAGCCATGGACTCAGGCCAGATACTGTGTACCACATTAAATCTTTCTTCCAGTTTATTATCTTAGGCATTTGTCACAGGAACAGAAATCTGAGCAAGCACAGGGGTTTCTTCTTTCTCTTTCTCCCCCCCTTATTTATTCCTAAGCAATATATATTACACGGAGTGGGTTAAGGAAAACATTGGCATAAGTATGGAGAAAGATGTAAATTAGGAAATTCCATTTATACCATTTGTCTGAAATGTATTTATTAAGGTTTTGCCCTCTTTTGATAGATTTATTCTTAGAGAGCTATTTATTTTCACTTATTTCAGTTTGCAAGCATGCAATGTTATTGCTTTAAAGCACTATAAATCGATTTACATGTCAGTGGTGTGAAAGTTGCAACTTTCTGTCTTAGGAGTTAATATTTAAAAGCTGCTATAATGTTCCAAATATTTCAAATAGCTCCTAAGTAATGAAAGAGGGTATGCAGGAATCTCTGAAATTCTTCAAAGGGAGGTACACAAATGGATGTCTGAAACCTGTGATTTCAGCATCAAAAGTGATGAAAAATAGACATCAATAGTTAAGTATAACGGAGATTCGTTCTCGGAAGGTAAGTGGTTATGAGATGCTGTAGAGACTCAAATGGCTAACGATATGCACAGATACAGTTTGTTGGTACAAGTCTGGCCAAAAGACTGAGCTGTCTGGTCCCTATGTTATTTTCAAACATGATCCATATATGACATACAGATGTAGATAATAATTGGTAGTGTAATTAGGGGATGAGCCCGGGAAAGTAATAATAGAGTGAGATTTACCTCCCTAATAGAGAAAGAAAAAAACCCACAAGTTTCTCCCTCACATAGCAGATCCTAGATAATCATGCATACATGTAAACAGCTGTAAATATGTTACCTAGATTCAAATCTGTCATAGTTTTTCTTTTCTTTTCCTGGTGGATAAATGTATAAAATTGTAATGGATAGGGCAATTGTAAAACCCTAATGGTTTCAGTTTGGCCATTCTGATGGTGCAGAAATTGACTGAGATATACAGAGTTAGGACCAGGCAAGTGTTTGTTTGAGAGACTACTTTAATCTAGCTTAGATGATGCTCTTGAGAACGTTATTACAATAAAGTGATTTTACTTAATTAAACACCGGTAACTCCCAGTTTCAAAACCGTCGCCCCCTCCTCCACGTTACGTACACAACAGCCCCTCATTCTAGGACCCCAGCCATGGCTCCCTCTACACGGCAATAGCCTGTCTGCCATGCTCAGCCCCCCCATAAGCGCAGACACCCCTTTCTGCAACTAGCATCTTTACCACACCGCCTCTACTTAGATTTCCACCACCGGAATAAACCCCATACTTTTATTCTGTACGTGTTACCCAAGAGCGACTGATGTACTTCTCGTAGGAAACGGCCCATACATGCCCACAGGCACAAAGGTCCATAACTGGACGTACTGATGTGTAGCACCAATAGCACTGTAAACATGGGCCGCCAAAGCCAGTGCAAACCCATCACCGCCACCGGTTTCCCCTAACAGTACTCCCCCCCACTCTGGTTTTACCCCCTTGTTGTACACTTTTGGTTCAGTTTTCAACATCTTTTTACCCCAACAAATAAAAAATTTACCATTGTAAGCTCTAGAGATATCACATATATAAGTAAGATGGTGCATTCTCAGAATGCATAGTTGAGATGTAGCATAAAGAGGAACCATTTCGCATAGCTTGTCTATTATGAACCTATTGAAGTATTTTTCATTTGATTTAATTTACTTATTTTGTTTGAGACATAGGTCTGCCCGGTGTAGCTGTAGTGTAGCATTAAAACAATCCAAGTGGTAGAGAGGGCTGTGATCCCCTAAACTGCAAGAGTATCGGATAGTTGTTACCTCCCAAAGTCTGCTGGAAATTGAAGGCTGTAGCAATCAGGCTAACAGCTATCAATCGCCAGGCTGTGGTTCAAAAAACTTTTCACTTTTGGGGTTGTTTTTTTTCAGTAAATTTACAAAAAAAGTTATCATAACTTAGAGAAAAAGAAATTTACTTCATAGATGGAAAATGCTCTTATAGTATTTTATTTGATTTTTGAGAGGGCTCCTGTCGTGGTGGAGTCTGGTGAGACATGGCTTAAACACAAATCCGCTCCTCTGCTCAATGTGAATTGGCTGTCCAAACCTAAAATATAAGATATTAAGGCTTAAATGGTGGATTAGCGGTAATAGATTTCAATGAGTTAAATCATATCTGTTTGTTTCATATAATTTAAGAGTCTATAATTGGCCTGGAGGTCCCTTTGAGGAAGTAGAAAAATCAATACAATTTCCGTAAGTCAAGTAGTCCATTTACCACCCTTTTTTATATAATGCGTTGGATTTTATATTAATATAATTCCACATATACATGCATATCAAAATAATTTTATTAGCACATAAAACTTTATGAACCTGACAACATAGCTTCCAAATATGTAAAGCAAAAGCAAATAGGAAACATGAGATGACAGGCAGCCTCACAATCACAACGGGCATTAATGTAAATTCTTTTTTTCTTTTTAAGTTTTTTATTTTCAATTTTTTCTCTATTCTTTCATTGGTTGAGCACTTGTTCAACTATATAATAGTTCCTTATTAGACCCAGCCCCCCCTCCGCCCCAACCCCCACACAGAAATGCTTTACAACATCCATGCTAAGGCCGATCCGTCAAGTTCCCAACCAGATGTCTTGTGCAAACAGATCGTGCTGGAGTCGGGTCAGCGAACATCTAGGACCTGGGTAAACATAAGCTCTTCCTCTCCCAACAGTCACTCAGTCTCTGCTAGTTCTCATCCAGAGGTCAGTCACTGCATTGCACGCCATTTTTCTTGCTTAACTTTGAGACCTTGACTGCCCACAATGGCTATGGGTCCTGTGCTGGTGCCTGCATTGCCACAGGTTTACCTGCGAAAGCTTACAGTCCATTGTATGTCACTGCTTCTGTACGTTCATGCACCAATCTGGCTCTTATGACAATATTTCCTTCCTCTTCTGCAATGATCCACGAGCCATGGTGTGGTAAGGTTTAATATAGAACGGGCCACATGCAGGGATACACCTCTGGGGGCTCCTGTTCTTTGAAACTTGACTAATGTGGCCTTCTCTTTGCATCATACTCTGTCTGTAAGGAAGCTTTACTGTTTGAGAATTGAGGGGTACACTAATTTTCTCTCTGCTCATTCTTTGTGTAGAGGTCCAATTGTGAAGTGTCCTCCTAGAGGAAGATTTTTCAGATATTTATGTGCTGTGTCTGACCAAGCTGTGAGATTCTGCAGTGGGCCTCCTCGGTTGTAAGAGTAGAATTTTTTTCTTTTTTCTTTCTTTGTCTTTCTTTCTTTTTTTTTTTTTTTTTTTTTTTTTTTGGTCTCTTTTGAAACCAGGCGCGTCTCCTGTTAGTGCCCAGAGGCACTGGAGTCCGACGATGAGATCAAGCAGGTCCTTGCAACTCACAAGAATCCACCTGCCGCGCCTTGAGAGTGCTGGGATTAGAGCATGGGGGTTTGCCACCAAAATTAGAGTGGTGTATGATATGCTTGTCCGTAAATAGAAGATTCGATAGGTACTCATAGGTAGTGTATGGTAAGAATTTAGTGTCAGAGAATATGACTCCAATAGGCTTTTCTGCTAGGCTACATTCTTCTCCAGCCCGTTGTGATTCAGCTGAGTTTTAGTGGCTCTCATGGGCATTAACATGGCGTGCACCCATGAGCTCTCTAAAGTTGTGGTTGCCTGCATAGAGTCTATATACAATCTACCAGTAAGTAAATGTTCATGGCAGATGGAAGGAAGAGCTCCTGGGATCCTACCAAACTGTGTCCAGGGTAGCAAATGGCAGTCGAGGGCTCCTGGAGGGAGATTTAGTCATTGTCTGCAGTGATGTAATAGTAAGTTACTAATGTTAGGTGGACAGGTTCTCTCCCAGGCCCAAGTAAGAGGCTATGGTTAAATCCAGTGGCTCACAAAGCAAAACCACCTACAAAACAAAATGACATGAAAGGGGGATGGGCATTTGGTGAGGAAGGAAAGTGGTTGAGTGTACTAGGAAGAAGAAAGCAAGGCTAATGTATCAAGTGAGGCAAGAATATATTGTATACATGGACGAAATTCTCAAGTAATAAATGATGATTTTCAATTCACTTTGAGTATCCTTGGATCCCCTTCTTATAATCATAAGCAGTGGTCATTTAGAGAGTAACTGCTCAAAGTATAGTCACTTTTATTCCAAAACTGAGCTGTGAATGCTTTTCTTTGGGGGATATAGATCTGACCTTGGCTTTAATTTGCTTATGATAAAGCCAGGATGAGTATATATTTCTCTCTTTTAAAGTACAGAGGGAAAAATTCCTTAGCCTGCCATGGAATTTTATTTGCTTCTAAATTCTAACTGTCCCATTATATGTCTTTGTTTATTAGCTTTTAATACGTAGCAAACCCCGGTTTTTTGTTGGTGACCAGCTTAACTCACATTTTGCCTTTTTTATATCCAATGTTTTTTCTGCGTTTCCGCTTTAAAGGCAGAAGTTTCGGGATGACGTTTTTTTTTTTCCTGTTTACTCCCTGACCCCTTCCAACCTTACCTGCCCTTGTTGCCATGTCACGACCGCGTTCACTTGTGTTGTTATACGACTACGGGCCCCCCTGTTTAGTCCCGAATAAAGCCATAGCCTTCGCTTTTCCTTAACCACAGGGACAGCACAGCAGCTATATATCTGCATTGTCTCTGCCGCTTTCTCACGGCATGAGGCACGGAGGCTATCTGACGGGTTTTCCAAGCGTACTGTTCAGTTTGCTTCCTGACTGTGCCCCTGGCTTGTTCCTGCACCACCTGCTGCCGCCTAACCTTCAGGTCCTAGCTTAATCACACCCAGACTCTTCAAGTGTTTGGATGCTCCTTATGCTTTTCCGTTTCTCTTTACTACAGCTTATTCTCACCATTATTTATGGGAACATTTTGTTTTCATTTATTGTAGTTTTTTTTTTCTACTGTGAATTCTCCCATTGCTTTGGAAATTTCACATTCCATTGAGACAGTTTGCTACAACAGCCACTATCCCTGTGCAGATATTTAAACTTAAAAGTAAAAAGTTACTAAACTGTTAAATAAAGCAAGTTGTCTCTCAGTCAACAATGCCAAATTTCAAATCCTCAAACCGCATTGGCGCAAACTAACTGGAACAGTTTTATCCAGACATTTCCAATTATTCATAGGGCATCCCTGGCCTAGAAATATTTTATTTTATGTTATTTTAGATTTTTTTTATTGATGTTTTGTGTATTTCATATCATTTTCCATCAGTCAAGGCCATATTCCCCCTCCTTCCCGGCACCCCCCCCACCCCTCCTGTCCCAGATCATGCATCTGTGCATAACTTTTCTGGCGTCTGTTCTCTGGTTTTTTTTTTTTTTTAAAACATAGGTAGATAATCTGTAGTACAAGCATCCTTCATATAAAAATCAATTTTCGAGCAGTTGTGCCCTAAACCCACACAGCCTCATAGGGTCCCACCATCTAGCTGGGAGGGGGGGGGCTTGTATGTTCAAATCAATGTGATCAATGAGTGTCACATCGATATTGTTGTAGTTGTCACCATGCACGACCAAATCATAGCCCTTAATTCTACCAAACCCCCTCTTCCCTTCCGAGATGCGTTGTCCCTAGGCCTAGAAAAGGGGCACTGGTGGATGAAGAAGCAAAACAGTTGGGGCTTGTTTACTTTCTTGGAGCTGTGTGTCTTGGGTCTCTTATCAATTCTGGCTTTTTTCTTTCTGTATGGGCTGCCACTGTCCAGGCATAACCTTTCAACCTACTAATGAAGCACACATGCAATTAGATATAATAGGTAAACTTAAACGTTATAATATATACCTTTCAAATCCTCAAATGAAGCACAAGCAATTAATGATCTCAGATTTAAACAGTACTATTGTTATGGTAGGTTACCTTGGTATAGACACAGATGTTTGGCCTGGTGTGTTAATCCCTGATTACATTTGTCTGTGTTAAGTTAGGACAGGGTCTTACTGTGTGCTATATACTCTCCTAACCTTTAGAGAGAGTAAGCTTGTGTCATCAGCCGTGGGTTATTTCTCCAAGGAGAGAGCTATAGCCAATTAGAGTTTGGGATATAACAGACATAGGGCTGCACTGGCTGCAACCACTTTTTTCCCAGCAGATGAGGTGTAGCTGGTGCTGATGGAGGAGTCTCTCTTGACTCAAGGAGACCTATATTTGCTTTATTGGTATGGCTTTGGTAACACCTCTGGCATTCCAGAGACCATCTGTATACTATAGTGCAAGTGCAGGTCCCCATACACTTCCCATGTTTATACAGCTCCTTCAACAGCAAGGCCGTTAGTCACCTCTCTTCATGCAGATATCCCAGTTTTGGAGGCAAGGAGCCGTACCTTTTTGTGGGGCTTGATCCCTGCCAACATCGCCTTGGCAAATAATCCAGTTGTTGATTCATGAACTCCCTGTATTAATATATTTTCTTAAGTGCATAGTTAAGGAGATCTTTAGATGTTTATTTGGTTCTGAAAAGAGAAGAAGCCTCCTCAAAGTTCGTATGTCCATTGATTCCAATCAGAGAGGCGTTTCTACTGATTTATACAAGAGAAATACCTCTATAACAGCTGGCTCCCAATCTACCAGCGGAGAACGGCCTCTCTCCTTCATATTTTCCTCCTTATTTATAGGGGGGAGTTAAGAAGGTCGTCTTGCTATTAAAAATTTGTCGGCATCTGAAAGGTAAAGCTGTCATTAGATCATTAAAAAATGGTTGTAACCAACAGTAGGATCCAGAGAGGGGCTGGTGTCTGCCGCAATCTGAGCATTTCTTCGCCTTCATGCCTAAGGAGTCAATCCTTCTGCTGGGGACGTTTCTGGTACTCTACTATTGGCAAAGCTGCTTCTCTTTTTAGCCATTTAGTTGGTGATACCTGGCCTTGTTTGGAACATCAAATCCGTCCATAGTTAGTTTAAGCTTTGGATTGCCAGGTTTTTTGACAAAAAGTTTCAATATTTAATATATTCCACTTTTTTATTTAGGTTTTTTTAATGTTTGACCCATAAATCTCAGAAAAGCGTTGTATTATATATACCATAGGGGTGGATACAAGGCACGCTTTCATCAAAGTTCACTCATGCTGTTTGGGGTTACTGTATGTGATTACTGGGAAACAAACTTTATTTTTTAATATTGTTAATTCATCCTATAGGTGAAAGAGAGTGTTAAATATTAGCCCGGCCCTTCCATAATCACAACCCAGCTGGCTTCCCAATCCTCACGTTGCATTTCCAAAGCAGAATTCTACTTTAGTGATCCAGTTTAATGGGATTATTTTTTCTTGAAAGCATCAGTCATTCCACCAACAAATCTCAGGGAATACATTGTGTTAGGGACCCTTTTATTAAATACAATTATGAGTTAAAAACAGAACCAAGTGAAACAAAGCTGCTATTTTGGAGATCATATGAGTGGGGACCGAAAATTTCCAAATTTTGAAAATGTGTTAATAAAATAACCTGGTGTTCAAGGAGCACCAAGAAGAAATAAAATGAGGCATTGGGCAGAGGTCTGTTTAGCAGAGCCCAGTGAAATGAGGAATGAGTTGCATCACACACTCCAGGGAGCAGGGAAGGCCATTAATGCAGTATTTCAAGGTGTGTTGCCCTTTCCAGTTTGTAGGAACATCACTGATACAGGTTACAATATCATGAGGTGGGAGGCGTTCCCATAACCTAGGGATTGTTGGTCTTACTGCAGAATGTAAGCAGAAGCCTAGACTATGGAAGGCAGAGGTGACCATAGAAATCACGTGGGTTGCATGCTGCTTTTGAAGAGGACCAGGTGTACAGAATCTGCATTACTTTAAATGATGATGCAAAATGATGGGAAAATTTAGTTAGAATATTGGTCCTCCTGGGTGCTGCTATCTTTTTTAGAATTCTGGAGTTTATCTCAGATTGAATGAAGAGGATTTGTGACCCTTGTAAGATTTTGTTTTTAAAAGTTAGTATTTACTTTTTTTTGCTTCCAGGGATGTTTGTTGATAGTGGATATTTTAAATGGTCCAACTTTATCATGTAAGAAAGATCTCAAGGATTGATTCAGCACATGTGGAGATCTTCTAGTTTCACTTTTACTTTCTGCGACTCTGGAAAANCATACCACTCCTGGGTATATACCCACAAGACTCATCCTACCACAAAGATACATGCACATCCATGTTTATTGCAGCTCTCTTCACAACAGCAAAGAGCTGGAACCAATCCAAATGCCCCTCAACCAATGAGTGGGTAGAGAAACGTGGTACATCTACACAATGGAATTCTATGCAGCAGTAAAAAAAAGATGACATCATGAACGTTGCAGGTAAATGGATGGAACTAGAAGATATTATGCTAAGTGAAGTAACACAGTCCCAGAAAAACAAATGACAAATGGTGTTCCTCATCTGTGGATGCTAGCCCCAAATACCTAGTAGTAATGCAAACTGAGATATATATATATATATATATATATCTGAGTGTAGCTGTGGTTCATTTATTTTGTTCTCAAGTTACTTATATATTTTACTCTTGTACATGCCTATTAGTATTAGATTCTATTGAAGGCTATCACTGACACTATAAATGATTTCATATCTTTGTCTTGGTATAACTGTGTAGCTTTACGGAAGACATAAACTCATGAGAAGATGAAAAGTACACTTCCTAGCAGTGTAGTAATGATCCTCTCATCAGCTATGTGCAAGTTCCATTGCTCTCTCCTGCATACTTGCCTCACTGTCAGATGAAACTCAGTTTTCTGCTACTTTGATCACCATGCAGTCATGCCCTGTGCTGATTTTCATCTACTGCTTCAGAATCATCGGTTACATTGATATTGTTTTCCTTTCTTCCTTTTCTTTGTATTCCTTTTATCTTTCATGTCTTTTCCCAACGTGTTCCTTTTCCTTTTTGTGTATGTTTCCCTTCCTTTTTTTCTTCTTTCCTTCTCCCTCTCCTCCCCCATCTCCTTCCTCACCTCCTTCCCCCATCTTCCCTTCTCTCTGCAGTTTCTTTTCTCTTCTCTTTCCTTCTCCCTCTCCTCCCCCCATCTCCTTCCTCATTTCCCTCCCCCCTCATCTTCCCTTCTCTTTGCAGTTTCCTTTCTCTCCTTTTCTCTTTTGCAGTCCCAGGGATGAAAGGCAGCATCTTTTGTGTCCTAACATCAGCAAGATATGCTGGAAACCAGAGCTTGGATATATTTTCATAATTTTATTTGTTGTATTATATTTATACTTTCATGCATTGGAACTTAAGGTATTTTTCTTAATTTAAATTTTGGGGTTTCTTTCTCTACTTGTCTTGTACCATGTGGTATAATTCTGTTTAGATATCCATTATTGATTCCACATGTGGAGAATACTTCCTCTCCTCTACTGGTGTCCTTGCTCCTTTTTTCAATATATATATACATTTGTGAATTTCATACAATACATCTTGATCATCTTTAGATTAAGCCCTACCCACCCTATTCTATCCATTTTGTCATATATACTAAGGCCTAGTGATTCAAGTTTGTTTCTGGAGATGTCTCTTTTTTTTGGGGGGGTGGTCTTTCTGAGACGGGGTCTCCTTGTAGCTCCAGCTGTCCTGGAACTCGCTATGTAGACCAGACTGGTCTTGAACTCACAAATATCCACCTGTCTCTGCCTCCCAAGTGCTAAGATTAAAGGCATGCGCACCATGTGAGTTCATCCACTGGACCCTGGTTGGGCTAGTAAGAAGAACAACTCTCCCAACCCAGCAGTGATCAGCTACCAGCAGTCCCTCAGTTAATATTGTAGCCTCATGCCAATTTCCCCAGCTCTATGCTGGATTTTTGACTGGCTTGCATTTGTATGGGTCTTGTGCATGCTCTGATCATTACTGTAAGCTCATGTGAGCAAGTCCTAAGGATCCTGGGTATCTGTTTCCTTGTGGTCATCCACCACCTCTGGCCCTTACAATCTTTTTGACCCATCTTGCACAATGGTCCCTAAATCCTGAGTAACTGAGGTTTAATATAGGAATGCTAACAAGGGACAACACTCTGAAGTCTCTTATTCTCTGTGCTTTGGCCAGTTGTAGCTTCTGTGGTAATTGTCTTGTTTTATAAGAGGAATTTTTGTTGAGAGTTGTGAAGCCTTATGTGTAGAGGTTCTATTGTAGATGTCTCATGTAGGATTGGGCAGCTCACAGACACATATCTTCTGTGTTTGACCCCTTGTGGAACTCTGCTAGTGTCCATCTGTTGAAAAGGAAGCTTCTTTAGCAGACTGTGAGAGGTACACTTTTGTGTAAATATAAGGATTCACATTTAGCATACAGATTACATTTATCTAGGAATGTGACCGATGTAAGGTTTTCTATAGGATCTATGACCTCTCTGGTCATGTGTATTTAGCTGTTTACACTACCACACACGAGTTCTCTTCTATTCAGCAGTCTTTAGATTTAAATAGACAGCTGTGGATAACCCCCAACAAGTGCCATTAATGTGCCAAAAGAGATGGTGTGCTGTGCCAGTCATTGTTGCTGCTGTTAAGCTAAAGCTGAGGTTGGACTATTGATTGATTTTTGTCTCATAGTATCCTTTTGAACTATGAGAGATGCTCTTCAGGGAGAAGGTATCCAGGTCAGCTCCAGTTCCAATGCCCCATGTCCTTCACTGACGTATGTCCTGTCTTCAGAAATAGGGACTTACCTTCAAATTCAGGGATGAAATCAAGGGCTGTGGCAATAGCCTGTATTATTTTGGGGGTCTCTTCATCTACTGTGACCAACAATTTGGAGGTAGGATTGTACAGTCTGACACTGTGTTACTCATGTATAGCCTCGAGGTGTGCAAATGCACTTGTGTACAACTATTGTTTGTGTATTTTTCAGTAGGCTTTTGAACTAATACATTTGCCTCTGTTTTGCTCACACCACGTAAGCAATATTTACCTCTCCTCTAGCTTCCCCTGTCTACCCTCCCTCCTCTCTCCCTAATTAATGTACCCCAAATTTAGAGATTTCCCCTTGATAATACCCGTCTCCCCTTTTTGTAGTGTTTATTCTGCATATATCAGCAGCTTAAACCATTCCTTGACAGACACATTCTTTTAAAAATATTTTTATTGAGATTTTGTGCATTTCATATAATAGACCTTCATCAAATTAGGGCCCCACCCCACATCCACACCCCACAGGCCCCACACTGAATTTCATGCAAACTTTCACATGTTAAGTCCTGTCCAATCAAACATTTGTACCCAGATATCCTTCAGTGCAAGTTGATCCTCTGGTGTCTTCTCAGACTACCTAGCCTCTCCTTTAAAGAACATCTACTCTCTCTCAAACAGCAGTCATCAGTTGCCAACAGTTCCCCAGTTAGCACTGGAGCCTGCTGCACATTTCCCTTGTTGAATTTTTCTCTGACTGAGTCCATATGGTTCTTCTGCATGCTGTCAGCATTGTTGCAAGTTCACACGAGTAAGTTCCCAGTGTCCTGAAAACCGGTTTTCTGTTCATGAACCAACCTTAGCTCTTACAACCTTCCTGCCTTCTCCTCCACAATGGTCTCTGAGCCATGGGTGGGTGAGGTTTAATATAAGAGTCCTATCCAGGGACATACACTATGCAGTCTCTTATTATCTAAAAGTGAGCCAGATGTGGCCATCTGTGTGTATCATACTCTATCATATGAGGAAGTTTCACTGATGAGAGTTGAGTGAAGCATTAGAATTCTCTCTGCCCTCCTGTTCTGCTATGTTCCATGAGCCTACAGTGTAGAGAGTCCACTGCAGGTGTGTCACTTAGGCCTGGGAATCTCTTAGACATATATTCACTGTGTGTGAACTAGTTGTGAAACCCTGTGATAGCCTCCATATGTTGACAAAAGAAGTTTCTTTGATGAGTAGTGTTTGGTAAACTTGTCTCTCTATATAAAGATGGGTATTTAGGATACAGTGAGGAATTCCATTTGTCTAGTTATATGACAGAGAGAGGGTTTTCTCTAGAATCTATGACCTAGATTTCTAGTTTAGTGAGGTCCCACTTGGTTATTGTCTCAGTGCAGGGTATCAGGCAAGTGTGGGCTAAGAGAGTAGTCCAGAAATCTGTGACAGAAAGAACAGGATCTGGCTTGTGTCCAAAGCTAGAACGGGGACCTAGTGTCACAATGGAGCTGCTCAGACTACATGAATCAAGGTGCAGCCTGGCACATGCCTTTAAATGAGGTTGTATAATGTGTGGTTTGTGATCAAGTCTTGTTTGTTGGGAATAATTCCCTAACTTTATGATATAATAATTCTAACATGTGACATGTTCAGGTTTCTTTGGAGGCTAGTATTTGTTCATTTTTACCTGCTGGGCAGGGTTCTATTGGGTCAAATGAGCATGCAGCAGCTTTGATTTCAGGTTGGTGTGCTGGGATTGGAGAAAGGGACTCCCCTCACCACACCAAATGGTACTCAAATATCTACTTCAAGGAAAAGTTATTTGTTACTAAATAATTCATATATATTATTTCATCAAGTTATCTGAAGAACAGTATTCATACATAAATCTCTGACAATTTTATTAATGAGTACTATGAGACTTGAAGACTTCAAATGGCACATTCAAGGACAAACTGGGAAGTAAGGGAAGATGGAAACTCAAGTGCAACTTTCTTTGACTTTCCTTTGATGTGTCCTTTTAAAGGCAATTTTAAGTTTTAGACGGACGGATTCACTTATTTTAATTTGCATCATCACTCACAAATGAAAGTACTCTCCTCTCATTTAAATACATCTGGATTTCTTCCTGTGAGCATTTCTTGAGTAACCCAGATTCAAATAGAATGATTTACTTTTCGAAATCCTTTGGAAGTCATCTTTCATTTTCTAGATATTAATTAAATATAATTCATTTTTACTACCTTTGAGGTAGTCCCTTCAGGGACTCTTTTTAGCAAAGCTTTGTTGTAGCTTGCACCTAAAATGTTCCTAAGCATCTTGTGTGGGAGATTTTCTCACCAGCCTGTGTGACACCAGGAGGTGGGTGAGTCTTTGGTGGGAGGTGGGGGGAATTTAGAGCATTGGTGATATGTTCTTAACAGGGATTTGGGGATGGGTGCTTCCCCCATTTCCTTGCCTTGGCTTCATAGATTGGGAACTGTGGTCCATCACAAGCACTCTTCCCTGGAGCTCTGCTTCAGCATGGACTCAAAGATCTGGGAACTGTTAGCCATGGACTCAGGCCAGATACTGTGTACCACATTAAATCTTTCTTCCAGTTTATTATCTTAGGAATTTGTCACAGGAACAGAAATCTGAGCAACACAGGGGTTTCTTCCCTTTCTTATTTATTCCTAAGCAAATATATTACACGAGTGGGTTAAGGAAAACATTGGCATAAGTAGGAGAAAAGATTAAATTAGGAAATTCCATTTACCATTTGTCTGAAATAGTATTTATTAAGGTTGCCTCTTTTGATAATTTATTCTTAGAGAGCTATTTATTTTCACTTATTTCAGTTTGAAAGCATGCAAATGTTATTGCTTTAAAGCACTATAAATCGATTTACATGTCAGTGGTGTGAAAGTTGCAACTTTCTGTCTTAGGAGTTAATATTTAAAAGCTGCTATAATGTTCCAAATATTTCAAATAGCTCCTAAGTAATGAAAGAGGGTATGCAGGAATCTCTGAAATTCTTCAAAGGGAGGTACACAAATGGATGTCTGAAACCTGTGATTTCAGCATCAAAAGTGATGAAAATATAACTCAATGAAGATATAACATTTTTGATAAAAACTTAAAACTCTAATATCTACATTATCACAGTGTTTTTGTACAAGTCTGCCAAAAGACTGAGCTTTCTGTTCCCTATTTATTTTCAAACATATTCATATATACATACATATGTATATATAATTTATTTAATTTAGTGATGAGCCTGGAAAGTATAAGTGAGATTACCCTAATATAGAAAGAAAAAAACCCACAATTTCTCCCTCACATGCAGATCCTAGATAATGCATGCATACATGTAAACAGCTGTAAATATGTTTACCTAGATTCAACTCTGTCATAGTTTTTCTTTTTTTCCTGGTGGATAAATGTATAAAATTGTAATGGATAGGGCAATTGTAAAACCCTAATGGTTTCAGTTTGGCCATTCTGATGGTGCAGAAATTGACTGAGATATACAGAGTTAGGACCAGGCAAGTGTTTGTTTGAGAGACTACTTTAATCTAGCTTAGATGATGCTCTTGAGAACTTATTACAATAAAGTGATTTTATTAATTAAAAAGGTAAATCCAGTTCATTCAAACATTTCATTATAAGTTATAATATCAACATCATATCATAGTGAAGATGGGCATTCTAAACATAATTTAGCATGTCTGATTGATGTCAGCCATAAAGCAGGAAGCCATTTTCTGCATAGGCTTGTCTTTATGCCTTTTATTTTTAAGTTATTTTCCATTTGGAGAAGTTTAAAAATATTTTATTTCTTATTTTTGTTTTATAGCTATGAGTGTACTGTCTGCGTGTACTTAAGTGTACCCATGTAATGCAATGCCCACAGTGGTCAGAAGAGGGTGTTGAATTCCCCTATAACTGGAGTTATGGATAGTTGTTAGCTACCATATAGGCACTGGAAATTGAACATGGTCCTCTGTAAAAGCATTCAGTGCTATTAACCACTGATTCATCTCTCCAGGCTTGTGTGAGGTTTTCTTAAAGTAATGCTTTTCACTTTCTGGTTTTGTTTGTTTGTTTTTGTTTTCATTTTTTACAATTTTTTTACACAAAGAAAAAATTTTAATCCAATGGATAATCTCTAGAGAAACTACTAAAGAAATTTAGCATTCTAAGCAAGTGAGAATGAGAAAATAAATATTATTAGCTTCAATTAAAACTAGAATATTTTTTATTTTTTGGTATTTTTGAGACAGGGTCTCCCTTTAGTCCCAGCTGTCCTGGAGCTCACTATGTAGACCAGGCTGGCCTTAAACTCACAGAGATCCGCTTGCCTCTGCCTCCCAAATGCTGAGATTAAAGGCATGTGCCAACACCACTCAAAAATATATATAAAAAGATTATTTAATGGACTGTAAATGGAGCTGGGAGTTAGCTGGCTAATAGATTTCAAACTGCTTAGTTAAATCTATAATATCTGTTTGCTTTCATATAATTTAGAGTCTATAATTGCCTGGAGGTCACCTTTGAGGAAGTAGAGAAAATCAATACATTCCCTAAGTCAAGTAGTGCCATTTACCTCTTTTTATATAATCGTTTGATTTTATTAAATATATTCACATATACATGCATATTCAAAATAATTTTATTAATCAAATAAAACTTTATGACCTGACAACATAGCTTCCAAATATGTAAAGCAAAGCAAATAGGAAACATGAGATGAACAGGCAGCCTCACAATCACAACGGGCATTAATGTACATCTTTTTTCTTTTTATTTTTTCATTTTTTCTCTATTCTTTCATTGGTTGAGCACTTGTTCAACTATATAATAGTTCCTTATTAGACCCAGCCCCCCTCCTGCCCCAACCCCTATCAGAAATGCTTTACAACATCCAAGCTAAGGCCTATCCAGTCAAGTTCCCAAACCCAGATGGCCTTCTGTGCAAACAGATCTGCTGGAGTCTGGTCAGCACATCTAGGAATCCTAGGTAAAGCATACTCTTCCTCATCCAACAGTCACAGTCTCTTGTAGTTCTCAGTCCAGGGTCAGTCATTCACCCATTTTTCTTGCTCTACTTTGAGACCTTGCCCCAGATGGCATGGGTCCTGTGTCTGATGCCTACATTGCCACAGGTTTACCTGCGAAAGCTTACAGTCCATTGTATGTCACTGCTTCTGTACGTTCATGCACCAACTCTGGCTCTTACAATTTTCCCCCTCTTCTGCAATGATCCCTGAGCCATGGGTGGGTAAGGTTTAATATAGGGGCCACATGCAGGGATACACACTCTGGGGGCTCCTGTTCTTTGAAACTTGACTAATGTGGCCTTCTCTTTGCATCATACTCTGTCTTGTAAGGAAGCTTTACTGTTGAGAATTGAGGGGTACACTCATTCTCTCTGCCTCTCATTCTTTGTGTAGAGGTACAATTGTAGAAGTGTCTCCTAGGAATGGAGATTTTTCAGATATGTATGTTCTGTGTCTGACCAGCTGTGGGATTCTGCAGTGGCCTCCATCTGTTGTAAAGAGTAGATTTTTTCTTTTTTCTTTTCTTTTCTTTCTTTCTTTTTTTTTTTTTTTTTTTTTTTGGTCTCTTTGAAACAGGCTCTCCTTTAGTCCCAGATGGCCTGGAGCTCACTATGTAGATCAAGCTGGTCTTCAACTCACAGAGATCCACCTGCCTCTGCCTCTAGAGTGCTGGGATTAGAGGCATGTGCCACCACATGATGAGTGGTGTATGATATGCTTGTCCGTAAATAGAAGATTCGATAGGTACTCATAGGTAGTGTATGGTAAGAAATTTTATTTGTGTAGAGATGTGACTCCAATAGGCTTTTCTCTAGGCTACATGTCTTCTCCAGCCCTGTGCATTCAGCTGAGTTTTCAGTGGCTCTCATGGGCATTACATGGCGTCGGCACCCATGAGCTCTCTAAAGTTGTGGTTGCCTGCATAGAGTCTATACAATACTAGCCAGTAAGTAAATGTTCAGTGGCAGATGAGGAAGAAGCTCCTGGGATCCTACCAAACTGTGTCCAGGGTAGCAAATGGCAGTCGAGGGCTCCTGGAGGGAGATTTAGTCATTGTCTGCAGTGATGTAATAGTAAGTTACTAATGTTAGGTGGACAGGTTCTCTCCCAGGCCCAAGTAAGAGGCTATGGTTAAATCCAGTGGCTCACAAAGCAAAACCACCTACAAAACAAAATGACATAAAAGGGGGATGGGCATTTGGTGAGAGAAAGAAAGTGGGTTGATGGTACTAGGAAGAAGATAAGCAAGGCTAATGTATCAAGGTGAGCAGAATATATTGTATACATGGACGAAATTCTCAAGTAATAAATGATGATTTTCAATTCACTTTGAGTATCCTTGGATCCCCTTCTTATAATCATAAGCAGTGGTCATTTAAAGAGTAACTGCTCAAAGTATAGTCACTTTTATTCCAAAACTGAGCTGTGAATGCTTTTCTTTGGGGGATATAGATCTGTACCTTGGCTTTAATTTGCTTATGATAAAGCCAGGATAGAGTATATATTTTCTCTCTTTTTAAAGTACAGAGGGAAAAATTCCTTAGCCTGCCATGGAATTTTATTTGCTTCTAAATTCTAACTGTCCCATTATATGTCTTTGTTATATTAAGATTTTAATAGTGCAAACAGGTTTTTTTGTTGATGAAATATTAAATCACATTTTGCCTTTTTTATATCCAATAGTTATTTTCTGCGTTTCATCTTTAAAGGCAGAAGTTAGAGTAGATGAGTTTTTTTTTCATGTTTGGAATCACTGAAACCTTCCAACTATATGAAATTGTTGCCAATGTCAGAGAAGAGTTCATTGTGTTGTTATAGATAGGGCCCCACTGTTTAAAAGTGAACTCAGAATAAAATAGACTTCTTTTCATTAAAAAGGGAACAGAAGAGTATATATCTGCTTGTCTCTGACAGCTTTCTACAGGAATGAGGCAGAGAGGAATAATCTGAGTGTTTTCCAAAGTACTGTTCAGTTTGCTTCCATGATGTGACCCTGCTTGTTCACTGCACACACTGCTGCCCCTGAATTCAGGTCCTAGCTTAATCACACCCAGACTCTTCAAGTGTTTGGATGCTCCTTATGCTTTTCCGTTTCTCTTTACTACAGCTTATTCTCACCATTATTTATGGGAACATTTTGTTTTCATTTTATTGTAGTTTTTTTTTTCTACTGTGAATTCTCCCATTGCTTTGGAAATTTCACATTCCATTGAGACAGTTTGCTACAACAGCCACTATCCCTGTGCAGATATTTAAACTTAAAAGTAAAAAGTTACTAAATGTAAATAAAGCAAGTTGTCTCCTCAGTCAAAATAGCCAAATTTCAAATCCTCAAACCTGCATATGGCGCATAACTAACTGGACAGTATTTATCCAGACATTTCCAATTATTCATAGGCATCCTGCCTAGAAATATTTTATTTTATTTTATTTTATTTTTTTATTGATGTTTTGTGTATTTCATACATCATTTTCCAATTCAGTTCAGGCATATATCCCCTTCCCTTCCCGCCACCCCACCCCTACCTGTCCCAGATCATGCATTCTGCCATAACTTTTCTGCGTCTTTCTCTGTTTTTTTTTTTTTTTAAACAGTAGGTGATAATCTGTGAGTACAAGCATCCTTCATGTAAAATCAATTTCCGAGCAGTTGTGCCTAAACCCACACAGCTCATGGGTCCCACCATCTAGCTGGGGGGGGGGCTTGTATGTTCAATCAATGTGATCAAATGAGTGTCCAGTCATATTGTTTGTAGTTTCACCATCACCCAAATCATAGCCTTAATTCTACACACCCCCTCTTCCCAGATGTGTCCCTAGGCTTAGAAAAGGGGCACTGGTGGATGAGAAGCAAAACAGTTACTTCTCTTGGAGCTGTGTCTTGGTCTCTAGTCAATTCTGGCTTTTTTCTTTCATGGGCTGCCAGCTTGTCCAGGCATAACCTTTCAATCCTACTAATGAAGCACATGCAATTAGATATATAGGTACTTAAACAGTATAATATATAGCCTTTCAATCCTACAAATGAAGCACAAGCAATTAAGATTTAGGATTTAAACAGTACTAATTTTATGGTAGGTTACCTTGTTATAACACAGATGTTTGGTGGTTGTTAATCCTGATTACATTTTCTTCGGTTAAGTAGACAGGGTCTTAGTGTGGCTATAACGTCTCCTAACCTTTAGAGATGTAAGCTTGTGTCATCAGCCGTGGGTTATTCCTCCAAGGAGAGAGCTAATAGCCAATTAGATTTGGGATATACAGACATATGGCTGCCACGGCTGCAACCACTTTTTTCCGGCAGGTGAGGTGTACTTGTGCTGATGGAGGAGTCTTTGCTTGACTCAAGGAGACCTATATTTGCTTTATTGGTCGTTTGGTAACACTCTCTGGCATTCCAGAGACCATCTGTATACTTGCAAGTGCGTCCCCATACATCTTTCCCATGTTTATATCAGTCTTCAACAGCAGGCCTTATCACCTCTCTTCTGCAGATATCCCAGTTTGGAGGCAAGGAGCCTTACCTTTTTGTGGGGCTTGGATCCCCTGGCCAACATCTCCTTGGCAGAATAATCCATTGTTGATGTCGAGCTCCTGTATTAATATATTTTCTTAAGTGCATAGCTTAAGGAGACTTTAGTGTTTTATTTGGTTCTGAATAGAGAAAACCCCCTCAAAGTTTCTATGTCCATAGTCAATCAAAGAAGGCAGTTTCTACTGATTTTACAAGAAATACCTCTATAACAGCTGGCTCCAATCTACAGCGTGGAGAACGCCTCATCCCTCTATTTCTCCTTATTACTATGGGGGGAGTTAAGAAGGTCTCTTGATTAAAATTTGTGGCACATGAAGGTAAGCTTCATTAGATTCATTAAAAATGGTTTGTACCAGTAGGATCCAGAGAGGGGCCTGGTGTCTGCCGCAATCTGAGGCATTTCTTCCCTTCAATGCCTAGAGGAGTCAATCCTTCTGCTGGGACTTTCTGGTACTTCCTATTCCTTGCAAAGCTGCATTCTCTTTTTCAGCCATTTAGTTGGTGATACTCTGGCCTGTTGGAACATACAAATCCTTTCCCATAGTTAGTTTTAAGCTTTGGATTGCCAGGTTTTTTGACAAAAAGTTTTCATATTTATATATATCCCACTTTTTTATTTTAGGTTTTTATTTTTGACCCATAAATCTCAAGAAAGCAGTTGTATTATATATACCTATAGGGTGGAGTCAAGGCACAGCTTTCATCAAGTTCACTCATGCTGTTTTGGGTTACTGTATGTGATTAACTTGGGAAACAAACTTTATTTTTAGATTAAATCATCCTATAGGTGAAAGAGAGTGTTAAATATTAGCCCGGCCCTTCCATAATCACAACCCAGCTGGCTTCCCAATCCTCACGTTGCATTTCCAAAGCAGAATTCTACTTTAGTGATCCAGTTTAATGGGATTATTTTTTCTTGAAAGCATCAGTCATTCCACCAACAAATCTCAGGGAATACATTGTGTTAGGGACCCTTTTATTAAATACAATTATGAGTTAAAAACAGAACCAAGTGAAACAAAGCTGCTATTTTGGAGATCATATGAGTGGGGACCGAAAATTTCCAAATTTTGAAAATGTGTTATAAAAATCTGGTGTCAAGGAGCACCAAGAAGGAAATAAAATGAGGCATTGGGCAGAGGCTGTTTCAGCAGAGCCCAGTGAAATGAGGAATGAGTTGCATCACACTCCAGGGAGCAGGGAAGCCATTAACTGTAGTATTTCAAGGTTTTGCCCTTTCCAGTTTGTAGGAACATCACTGATACAGGTTACAACATCATGAGGTGGGAGGCATTCCCATAACCTAGGGATTGTTGGTCTTACTGCAGAATGTAAGCAGAAGCCTAGACTATGGAAGGCAGAGGTGACCATAGAAATCACGTGGGTTGCATGCTGCTTTTGAAGAGGACCAGGTGTACAGAATCTGCATTACTTTAAATGATGATGCAAAATGATGGGAAAATTTAGTTAGAATATTGGTCCTCCTGGGTGCTGCTATCTTTTTTAGAATTCTGAGTTTTCTCAGATATGAATGAAGAGGATTTGTGACCCTTGTAAGATTTTTTTAAAAGTTAGTATTTACTTTTTTTTGCTTCCAGGGATGTTTGTTGATAGTGATATTTTAAATGTCCAACCTTTATCATTTAGAAAGATCTCAATGATTGATTCACACATGTGGAGATCTTCTAAGTTTCACTTTTACTTTCTGGACTCTGGAAAACGACATTTTTACCATAGGTAGCGAGAGAGAGAGAGAGAGAGAGAGAGAGAGAGAGAGAGAGAGAGAGAAACAGAGACCTATCTCTGTGTGGTCCTGAATTTGCATAGTCATGCTCTAATTGAACCATGTGTTTACTCTCACATAGAAATCTCAGGAATTGCTCTAAAAAGTCACTAAATGGTGACCTAGTATGATTTCTAAAATCACTTTAATAAGATCTACCACTCTTCTTTGTGAGGTCTAAGCTCCAGGTACATTATGCCAGATTTATGATTTTTGAGGTAAAAATGTATTGCAGTTACTATAATGTCAACACACAGTAAGCTTATAAGTTACATCGTTATTTAATAGTTTTGAAACAAATTGGAACACTTGAACTATAGTCATTTCAGATATATAATATTAAACATAATGTTCTGTAATTTTGGATAACTCTTATGCTAGATCAGTAGTTTCCTTGTACATGTCTCCTTTCAATATAATAAGCAGTTATTCTACATTAATATGTGCATGAGCCCATGTTTCATATGAATAGGATATTATATTTCTTTTGGAACCATACAAAATGGTTTCCATAGCATTTAAAAGACATCGTAGTTTCACATGTGTATTTTCTCATTCCATTTTAGATACATACAGTATCTGATTGGCTCAGTCTTCACATATAATCTGTACTAGATCTTTAAAAAAACTGTTTGTGAACTGTTTTTTATAGTTGCAGATACAGCCTAATAAGTCACTCAATATTTTGTGGGACCAATGTATAAAAGTAAATGATAGCACACAACAGTGTACAATCATCTTAGGTCATGCTTTGAGGAAAACACTCAGCAACTTCTCGCATGCAATGTGGCATCTGTGTGTCCTCAAGTGCACACCGTAGGTCCCTACTGCCCTTCTCAGGCTGGTTACATCCTTCATGCCAAAATGTGAAGTCTGAGTGACCATTAAAGCCCAATAGGTGGGCTGGAGAGATGGCTCAGCGGTTAAGAGCACCTACTGCTCTTGCAGAGGACCAGAATTCTATTCTGAGCACCCACATGGCGGCTAAGAACCATCTTTAACTCCAATTCCAGAGGAATCCGATACCCTCATCTGACCTCTGCGGCATTGCATGACACGGGTACACAAACCTACATGCAGACAGTACATTCATAAACATAAAAAATAATAACTAAATAAAAAAAGCCCAATAGGAAACAAAAGGCTCAAGTTCAGTGATAACATATTTGCCTAACCAGTGGGAGACTTGAGTTCAGTCTCTGGTAGTGTACACACACACACACACACACACACACACACACACACACACACGAAAAAGAAAAAGAAATAAATTACCAATAGAATGCCAAAGTTAAACATCAGTTTTATAATGTCCTCTCATATCCTGATTTTATGAGCAGGAAATGTATTATATTAGGAAAGAAAATTCTTCTATACATCAATGCATTTTTTTCTTTAAAATAATACATATTTTTTTAAAAGAGAAAGTACGTGCATAATCCATGGTTTTTAAGAACTTGCTTTTATTGATATTTAAAACCATAGAAAATGGTTTTAAAAGGAAAGAAAAATAAAGCTTTGGGAAAAAATAGTAAAACTTATGTAAGCAAACACAAAATCTGATTCCTTTAAGGAGCAGAAGAGGGAATGGTCTGAAGAAGCATAGCTCTGCTTTGTTCTGGGATCAAAGCCCACATTTCTGATGATTGCCCCAACTCTTCATTAGAAAGCACCTTTGAACAATATCTATAGTCAAATCTACTCAAATTATAAATCATCTTATAGCTTAGTCTGATTATAATGTATATATTTCCCTTAAATATCAAATAAATCACCTGGGCTATGTAAGTCTCATAACACTACATAACTAGCAGGCATTTCTTTATTCAAGAATCAGAGGAATATATGCTACTATACAATTTCATGAAACTTTTTAAAAAGAAAATTTGACAGGAGAAACCAGTGACAGAAAGCAAGGAGGGAAACCCTCAGAGACTATTTTATATGTATATAATGACAAAAAAGCACATAGCTTTTAGTAATTTTTTTTTTTTTACTTTCCATATTTATTTTGTGAAAGATTTGAAACAAGACAGGAAAAAAACCTACTTTTGGAATATTTTTTCCTTTTTCTCCAGTTGAAATAAAGGTTTTAAGTGTCCTTGAAGGTTATTTCCAGAGTAATTTTTTTGTTTTAGTTTTAAATGGAAAGTTCCTTGAGATTCAAAACCAACAACACACAGTCGATATGTACTAGGGGTACCCACGGTGGAATTAGCTCTGTACCTACTGTTGATATAGGGACAGATGTGGAGATAAGACCTTCAAGCTGGGAGATTCCAAGCCACACCTGATTGGCTTGGTTCCTGTGTGTGTCATGTGTCAGAGACACAGTGAAATCAGGTGAGGTCAATGATGCTTTGCAGACACTCAGGTCTGCTTCTGTGTCTTCCAGTGTCTTGTAGCTCTGAAGATTTACTGGAAAGGCAGAAGAAAGCTTATGCTCCCTGGGTAGACTCCATCCTGAGGCCATCACAAAACAAGTGTTACTGCAGTGTAGTGTCAACTTCCTGCTTGACAATAATGCCACGTTGATTTTCTTACTCCAGGGAAAAACTTGGGAAGTTAACACTAAGAGTGCGAAAGATGCAGGACAGTATGGCAAGAATGCATGATCTGGGATGGGGTGGGGGGTGGGGGGCGGAGGGAAAGGGAAATACAGCCTGAACTGAATGGAAAAAAATGTATGAATGCACAAAGCATCAATAAAAAACTAATTTAAAAACAAAAATAAAAAAAGTACACAGGCGGCACCATCCACTGCTCGCAACAAAAAAAAAAAAAAAAAAAAAAGTCAAAGATTTCCAGTTATTTGATCAGTGTCTAGTGAATGGTCTAGGCAGTTTCAGTGATGCTGAAGTTAAGATGTCAGGTGAAAAGACAGAAGAATTCCTGAGAACAAGCAGCTTTACATATACTTCAATAGAAGGCATGGCTATGAATTTTAAGTACTAGGTCATCAGGCACAAGCAGATTCTCTTAGCTGTATGGGGTGGTTCTTTCATGGAGTTAATATCTGATCTTGGGAGGCTGAAGCAATAAGGTTACTGCAGGTTTGAGATTAGCCTGAGCTTCATAATCATAGTACCAGGGAACTTTGTTAGTATGCTATTCTCATATGACTTTCTAGAGATTTTTCTTTGCTTGTTGGTGGTTTGTACTATGCAACCCTTTAATCCTTAAAAGTTTCTTTTTATATGGTGTGTTTTCATATTACAATTTAATTTTCCATATAATTATCTATAATTTTTTCTAATTAGCTTTTCTATCTTGAGAAGTCTAGTCTTTCTTAAAATTTACTTAGACCGGCGTGTGGCCACGCCTTTATCCTAGCACTTGGGAGGCAGAGGCAGGGGATCTTTGTGGTTCAAGGCCAGCTGGTCTACAGAGCGCGTTCCAGGACCGTGGGCTACAAGGAGACTCCTGTCTCTAAAGACCCAAAAAAAAAAAAAAAAAGATGGTTCTTAGCCACCATGTGGGTGCTGGGAATCGAACCCGGTTCCTGTGCAAGAGCAGTCGGTGCTCTTAACCACTAGGCCATATCTTCAGCCCAAGATCCATTCCATTGGCCCTTGATCAGGGAATTGAAGCCACTGATAGTGTTATTATTGAGTGATGTGTTTTGGATACTCTCATTTTAATTTCTTCCTGATTGTGCTCTATTTTGTGTTTCCACTATTATATCTTTATTTGTTTTCTTTCTGAAGCCTCTTGGGTACATGCATAATTTTCTTCAGACCTTTATATTGCTTCAAATATTCTTTATAGTGCTCATTTGGTGGCAATGAATTTTTTCAACTTATTCATGTCACGAAAAATTTTTCATTCCCCTTCAACCATGATAGATAGTTTTGCTGGATAAAGTATTCATGAGTGGCATCCATGCTCATTTACATCAGGGGATACTTTGGTCAAGGTTCTTTTGGCTTTCATAGTATGCACTGAAAAGTCAGCTGTAATTCTGATTATCTTTTATATGTAACTTTTTTTTTTTTTTTTTCTTCCAGTAGGGAAGTTTTCTTCTAAAATCCTCTTGAAGATCTGTTCAATTCCTTTGGCCTGAGATTCTTATCCTTCTTGTATGCCTATAATTCATAGATTTTTTTTTTTTTTTTAATCTTGTCTCATATTTCCTTTTCCATGTTTTTAAATTTTACACAGTCTTTGCTTGAGGAGTCCAAATTATCAGCTTTGTCATCCGGTCTTGATATTATGCTTTCTGTTTCATTTATTCAACTTATGAGACTTTCCACTACTGTTTCTAACTGGCTTACGGAGTTCTCAATCCCTTGTTAATTTCTGTTTTGGTTTTAGTCACTATTTCTACCTCTTTTGTCAATTCACTTTTCAAATATTAATTGTTTTGATACGTTATCGAGCCACTTACTTTTTCTGTTCTTGAGCTTCCCTTGCCAGTTTATGCCTTTCCTCTCTGAGTTGTATGCTTTGTGTTTTCTTTAAGTTCTTTGATCATGTTTGTTAATGCTCAATTCTGTGTCCTGCGGTTCTTCTGGGTGGTTCTCGCTGTACTGCTCTTCTGTAGGATTAGTGGGTTTTGTCGAGGTCATATTCCCTGGATGTTTCATATTATTTGTGTTTTTGCACTGCCATTTCTGCATTTGGATGTTCTTTGTTGGTTATGTGTAAAATAGGAAATTTTGCTCTGCCTTTGTTTAATTGAATTTTAGTTGCTTCGGTATGGTTTGTATAGTTTTCACTTTAATCAATGTTTGTTTTGCCATAATAAAGTGGGAAAAATACATGGGCATCATAATACAGAAAACAAAGGCTTACGTTATTATTCAAAATTAGTTATAAAAATATAAGTTGACACTAGAGCAATTACTGAAAAATGAAAGTATCTATAGAATTATAACATAATTATAATAATTGTATAATATTCCTTCCGAGACTGAGAAACAGAACAGTTTTCTACTGAACACTGGTAGAAATGATGGTCAGTGTAACAGGGTAATAGGAAGAAACAATGCTCATAGTTTGTCATAAAGATGATATGACAAGATTCAAGGAAAATGCCCAACAGTTTGCAGTTAAAATATTTTAACTGGCAAGTATTAGGAATGTTTTAAGATGTAGAATAGTTTAATTCAATTGAATTTCACATGCCTATAATAAATAAGTCAACAAAATTGTTACATTAATAATAATGTCATATTCCTATGAATACATTTAAATTCAACATGCCAGACCTTACAGAATTTTGTCTGGTATCATTGCAGATGTAAATGAATACTAATAGATATTATTTCCATGAATTAGACAAATCATTATTATAGAAAACTGAATTATCTTTAAATTATAAGCTGACATAAAGCAGCTATCAATCAAATATTTAGCAGTGGGGTACCATTTGTCCACTCAGCATTTACTGTTTCATGACATAGTGATGCTTAAATAAAAACAGCCTCACCCTTAGTATCCATTTTAAAGTCCAGAGTGGACCATAACTACTGGAAACATGTCCTTCAGAATTCTCTCAAACTGTGCTCTCAAACATGTGCAGCCTCGTTCTTTTATCGGATAAGTATACACAGCATAAAACATCACAGTACAAGTTGGACCCTTATTTTATCAGATACCCTTTTGGATTCCTAGACAGAGACCAGCAAGTACAAAACCATAAACAGATGTTACAAAGTAAATCCCAACTATTTTTTTCAATACAAAATGAAACAGTGCAATAAAGCTTATAATCAATAGCAAAAGAAGCTCTGCTAACTACATGAACTAACTGAGGTTAAACAACACACTTCTGAATGATGAATGGCTCAAAGAAGGAGTTAAGAAAGAAATAGAGTAAAGGACCCTTCTCCAGGATGGATCAGAGAGCAAAGGACCTGCCTCCAGGATGGATCAGAGAGTAAAGGGCCTGTCTCCAGGATGGATCAGAGAGCAAAGGACCTGACTCCAGGATGGATCAGAGAGTAAAGGACCTGGCTCCAGGATGGAGCAGAGAGCAAAGAACCTGCCTCCAGGATGGATCAGAGAGTAAGGGACCTGCCTCTAGGATGGATCCGAGAGTAAAGGACCTGGCTCTAGGATGAATCAGAATGTAAAGGACCTGCCTCCAGGATGGATCAGAGAGTAAAGGACCTGGCTCCAGGATGGATCAGAGAGTAAAAGACCTGCCTCCAGGATGGATCAGAGAGCAAAGGACTCTCCTCCAGGATGGATCAGAGAGCAAAGGACTCTCCTCCAGGATGGATCAGAGAGCAAAGGACCCTCCTCCAGGATGGATCAGAGAGCAAAGGACCCGCCTCCAGGATGGATCAGAGAGCAAAGGACCCACCTCCAGGATGGATCAGAGAGCNCAACACAACAAAACCTCTGTGACAACTTAAAAGTAATCCTAAGAGTGACATTTACCACTCTTAGTACCTACATTAAAAAAAATCACTTACTTTCAGACATGGTAATTAATGTATATGGGCAGAAGGTATATGTTCATATTTTAGAGTAATATAAAATTAAAAGGAAAAAAATGTGAACTCCTAAACATATATTGGAGTTAACATACAATTTATTCCTGGAGAACATAATTCTGGTACATATATGATGTGTATATAGGCGTATGTTGAAGCAATACAATTGGGAGGGAACCACAACAACATAAGGACTAGGTCAAAGAATGGACTGATATAGTTAAATTTTTCCCAAAACAAACAAACAAAAAAAACCTCTGCAGAGAAAAATTTTAAAAAGACTGAGAGAAAGATGCAGGACATGTATGGCAGAATGCATGAACTGGGGTGGGGTGGCGGGAAGGGAAAGGGGAATATGTATAAATTGAAGTGAATAACGATGTCTGAAAAACACAAAAATCAATAAAAGTATTATATTTTGTGCAGCCACTATGGAGAGCAGTGTGGAGAACCCTTGGAAGACTTGGAATGAACTTGCCACCCGACCCAGCCATACCACTCCTAGGCATGTGTGTTGGTTTTTTTTTTTTTTTTCCTTAAGTCCATTTATAAGTTTTCATACATTTTTTGACTAACATATGTTGAACCAACCATGTATTTCTAGAATAAAGCCTACATGGTTGTGGTGGATGATCTTTTTGATGTTTGTATGCAGTTTGTGTGTATTTTGTTGAGTATCCTTGTATATATGGTCTAAGGATATGGGCAATAATTTCTTTTTCATTGTATCTTTACCTGGCCTTGGTATAGGCTTCATAGAAGGAGTTTGATAGGTAGTTCTGTCTCTGTTTCTATCCTTTTGAATAACCTAAGCCAGATTGGTGGTTGGTCTTCCTTGAGTGTCTGGTAGAATTTGGCTGTGAATCCATCTGAGCCTGGGTTTGGGGGATTTTTTTTGGTGAAGAGATTTTGTATTATTGTGTCAATTTCCTTGTTTTATAGGTGTGTTTAAGCTGTTGATCTATTCTTGTTTTAACTTTTGCAGTGTCTATTATTTTAGAAATTCATGAATTTCTTTCAGATTTTCAAATTTACTAAAGTATAGGATTTTTGCAGTATTCCCTTACAATGCTGTGGATTTTTTGGTTGTTCGTTGTGATGTTTCCCTTTTCATCCCTGGTTTTGTTGATTTGTATTTGCTCTTTCTTTTAGTTAACTGGTCTAAGGGTCTGTCCACCTTGTTTAAATATTGAGAAAAATAACAACAGATCTTAGATTCATTTTTTTTTCTGTTGTTTTCTTTGTCTCTATTTCATTAATTTGCACTCTGATTTTTATTATTTTTTTCTCAACTACTAGGTTTGGGTTTGTTTTTTCTTGCCTTTTCAGAGTGTTAAATTGCATTATTAAGTCATTTACATGTGCTATTTCCAATTTTTTTTTTTTTGTCTTTTTGAGACAGAGTCTCCTTGTAGCCCCAGCTGTCTTGGAGTTCACTGTGTAGACCAGGCTGGCTTGAACTCACAGAAATCGGCCTGCCTCTGTCTCCAGAGAGCTGGGATTAAAGGTGTGTGCCACCATGCCCAGCTTTTCTGATTTTTTTTTTGGTGGGGGGGTTAAAAGCATTTATTTATCTTACATATCCAGGTTACAATCAAACATTTAGAGAATTCATGGCAGACTCTTAAGGCAGTTGTTGAAGCAGAAACAATGGGGGAATGCTGCTAACTGGCTTGCTCTCTTAGGATCACTCTTCTAGCTTTCCTATGCAGACCAAGCCAACTTCCTAGCGATGGTGCTTCCCACAGTGCGCTAGGCCCTCTCACATCAGTTAGTAATCGGGATTCCTCTATCTTTTGTGTATCCATAAAAATTTCTGCAATTATGTTCTTTTAAAAAATTATTGAAGCTATTTTTTTTTATTTCAAACACAAAATATTAATCATTTTATACTCTCTCCCCCATCTGAACACTCCCCTAGCCACCTGTGACCATATGTCATGCATTCCCTCATGTATGTTGAGGTATATCGACTCAAGTCAGTGTCCCCAGACATCTCTTAGTCCAAGTTCCTCCAACAGTCTCTAGTCACCACTGCACCAATATCCTTTGCTGTGCCATTCATTGCTGTGGTTATTAAGCCTAAAAGCTTGGGTAGAACTATCATTTGATGTTGTCCATTAGAAATTGGGCCTGGCATAGCATACCTTTAATCTCAGCACTTGGAAGGCAGAGGCAGGCAGATCTCTGTGAGTTCAAGGCCAGCCTGGTCTACAGAGTGAGCTAAAGGGAGACCCTGTTTCAAAAATACCAAAGAAAGAAAGAAAGAAAGAAAGAAAGAAAGAAAGAAAGAAAGAAAGAAAGAAAGAAAGAAAGAAAGAAAAAGAATTTTGCATAACGTCCTCCAAACACATGAGAGCAAGACTTCACTGACCTGCCTTACAGGTCAATTCCAACAGCTCTTCTCCAACTCCTGTTTCAGGTTTATATCCTATCTATAACAATAGGTTCTTTCCTTCAAGTTCTGGTAGGTAATTAGGAGTGTGGCAATAGCCTGTATAATATTAGAAGTCATGTGGACCAGCGCCAACAACTCAAACGGATAATTGTATGTTTAGGAAGGTGAGTCCTGATATTTTTTTATTGTGATTCCATTGATTTTGTAGCCTGATTTTGTGAAGATGTCCATAAAAGTCTACTACATTCTTACAGAAACAATCTCACAGATAAAGAAAGTACCACTGCACCTGTGCTACACAGGGCCTTTCCCTTAGAAAGATGAAGAAAATCTGTTTTTGATGGATTATTATCAGTAAGTACCTTTGGTGAAAACTAGAAGCTAGCCCTTGTGCCTTGAAATGTCTAGGTCCAGATGCCATCTTTCTTTTTAAAAATATAATACTTTTATTTTTTATTTTTTTAATATTATTATTTATTTATATAGATTTTTTAATCAAATCTAGAACCGTGTTCCCCCCTTCCCCCCACCCCACCAGAGCTCATGCATTCTGCCAAAATTGCTTTTCATCTCTTTCTCAGTCTCTCTCGATATTCTCCATGTGGAAGTTGACTGTTTTGAGCAGAAGTTCACTGTTTCAGTCAGTTCTTTGATGCAGTCCTTTCTGTTGTTGTTATTGTTGTTGTTGTTGTTGTTGTTTTCAATATGCATCACTCCCAACTGCTTTGGACAAAAGCTCAAGGGGCCATGCACAAGAAATACTTACAACTAGGTAATTGGCAATAGCATCCACAGATGAGGGTTACCAAATTTTAAACCTTGTATTTCCTTCAAGAATACAATAAGATATTCTTTTTATTTATTATATATATATATTTTTTATCAAATCTAGACCCATGTCCCCCACC